>ML817032.1:108478-136925 GCA_009831015.1 Picea engelmannii | reverse complement strand
AGAAGAAATCTAATCTTTCCCTAAACAATTCTAAAGAAAACACACGCTTTGTAATTGAAAGACACTCAAAGCAAGAGACTAATCCTTCAAAACCAAACAAAGAAAAGATGGCTAAAATCAACTCAAAGAATGTCAAGCAGACTATAAACAGATCAATATAGGTTCCAAAAGTTCAATCCAGTTGATCAAATAAAAACTGGGCATCAAAAGATAACAAGACCCAATCCAAAAAAAAATTACAAACAAGTTTGCGGCCTAGTAGTGAGTGCAGTGCGAAAATTAGGCATTTTCGCAGTCTAGACATAGGTAGGGTGCGAGAAGGTCACACTGGACTGAACATTAGGGTGCGAAAATCAAGGGTTTTCGTAGGCTGTATGCAGGTGAAGTGCGGGAATGTCTATAATCAAAAGGAATTTGGGAGAAGGACAAAGAGTCTAAGTGAACTTTCAGATCTAGAGAGTCTGGATGGATCTCCCACAGACTCAGAGACTAGAAAACAAGAAATCAAATCAAGGGAAACTAGACTAACTAGGAAACAATCCAATCCCCAGTACGATCGCCAATTTTTTTATTGGATAAATTGGTAGGTGTGGACAGTAGGTGATCTCCCTAGATCCACCTATATCTATAACAAAACACACCGGAACATGACGCTTCTGTTAAGTTTTAAATATTGAATTTACTAACTAAAGAGGGATAGGTGACATACCATTTAAATGTCGCTTCCTCTCACCATCACCATCCTAGCTCTGTTACAACTCTCATACAATGATGAACCTGCAAAAGAATGCAACCAACCAAAGTGATAGTAATAGCATAAACTCAATATAAACCTATGTATGTGATCAAGGAATCATACAATAAAACACAACAAGATTTATAGGAAAGAATCATATTACTGTATCATATTAAATGTGAAAGAGAGATTACAACCATGGCCTTGATGTCGTAAGGTCCCTTCCAACTGTTCTTTGTTCCCCACACACTTCCACTCCAAGAATTCTGAGAGCATCGATCTAATAATATTCACAATCTATCTTGACAAAGTGGCTCATCTAGCCAAGCTAACAATATTCAAAGCTCAATCCAATCCAAGCTAATCCAAAAAGCTAACTTTCTCCATGAGAGCTCCTCTCCTTTTATAAGTTGAGGATAAGGTGAGGAGGTTAGGATGATCCCACTAAATCATGAAAGCGAGTAAGATCCAAACCATTCAGATGCCACCTCACCATGGAAGTTTCTCCTTCTAGAAGCATCGAGAAGATGCTCGGTTTTCCCACGTATGAGCATTTTCACACCCTACCTATATAGCAACCTGCGAACACTTCGCGACCTAGCTATGGTGCAGCCTGCAAAAATCAGGCATTTTCACACCCTGCCTATATAGAAACCTGCGAACATCCTCTTTAATAGGGTTTACAAAGGAGAATGCAAATTCTTTTCTCAGGAAAAGTTCTTCTCCCTTCTTTCTTCAGGAACTTAGGCCACTGACCCCTTCGAAGGAAACAGATAGGTTTACATCATTAACAGTCATAGGGATGACGAAAATAATGTGTAATAGTGAATTCAAAGGATCGATAGGACCTAGACATTTTAATTACTCATGTCATGAATCTCCTATAGAATCACATCCCATGACTCTCTAACAGTTAAATTGAGATAAATAAAAGATCATATAGATATAACAGTTTACATAAATCATAGAGAATTTCTAATAAATGTTCAAATACTGAAAGACTGAATCATAAACACATACATTTCATCATCACATCGAATATAATACACAGAGTATGAAAATACTTATCAGAACTGGAAAATGTGAAGAAACTGTTGAAAGGAGTGCATGTTTCCTCCCAACCATAGGCAAAATCATTCCTAAAGGATTTACCACTGGCCACCCCCGAGCTATACCATGGTGCTCTAAGAGATATTCTTTCTCCTTTCTCCACAACATTCAGTGATGAAGGTTACTCTCCTCCTCCCACGGGAACTTGGACACTGGTTTTCTCTTCTCCAAGCAAGGAGCTCTACACGAGTACTTCCTCAGCCACTTGTCAGCCTCATTTATCATCTTGTAGCCAAAACCTGTCCATGGATTCTTTGAGCCATATTGAGCTTACTGCTCAAATTTTTATTTCAACTTCAGAGTCGAAGTATCTTCTCTTCTCTTCTCGGGAGAGTGTTTTCTCTACTCTTCTATCTCGCAGATCTGTCTTTGTCCCCAAATTACCTCCTTTCTTTCCTTTCCTAGCAAGGTTGTGTGGGTCTGAATCCCAATTCGTGGTCAGGAATGGAAGCCTTACAGATGGGTACCTTGCCCCATATCCTCATTAACTCTTGAGAATTTCCTTCCAACTACCATCTTGACTGGTAATTCATTTCTGGGTTAGAGGACTATTGAGAAACTACACCCAGTAGGTACTAGTCTAGTGAGGATCATCTCAACCATTATTGGTTTCCCCTCACCATGCCTCTCATAGCATCCATGGTCTATCTTGGAAAACTTTCCCCCTTTCAACATTTGTGAAACACATATTCAAATTCTATTAATAACATAAATTCATTCATTGACCCTTTTATACAAGGGTTCATCAAATTAAACATTCATACATATTTAGTCTTCCATAGTCTCTCGGCCAGTTATAGTTATATTTACAAACTGGGGGAAACATGGGTATTACAAGACCATAGTGGCCCTCCAACAAAAATCAACCACCAATGTATGTGTTTCATCGAGGTGTCTCATGGCTACCACAATCATGTCCTCATGAACCTTCAGTTGCACTGTCAAATGGTGTGACTCACACGAAAAAAATTCCACATCATGTTGATGTGCTACCTCGTGAATCCTTCTACCAAGGTCAACTACAGAATCCTCATCAGAGTATGCCCCAACATCTATTGCACCACTCTTCCCAACATCGCTCAAAAACACCTCCTAAGAAATGAGGTCAACCTCACAAGGTATCTCATCTATTTCCAACTCCTCCTCACGTGCATCCTCATCCTACTTAGGTGTACTCATACCCAAATAGCCATAAGCATCATAACAATGATAATATGTTGATGATGATTGGGAAACTATATCACATGGGATATTATTCGGACCATCATAAGTGCTAATGTTATTACCCTCATAGGCTAACTCTAATGGTGTATAAAATATTGTTTCCCTATCATCCTCATTGTACACATCCTTATCATAAATAGGTGAATGCTCATCCATAAGGTAAATCTTCCCTTCATGCTCCTTCAATTTCTTCCCTATGCTTTTAAAGGAATACTAATATGCTACTAATTGGGACTCATACTACTCACGATGATTTATGGTGCAAAGTTATTTGAATGTCATGGTTGTGTAAAATACATCGCCAAGCGCCATATACTCACTCAAACAATTTGTAAACTCCTCATCTTGTTCCCATTGATTTTCCAAATCTTGATACCACTAATTTTCCATCTAAAATTTCTTCTCAGTAAATATGCTTAGGATGGAAAGAAAACTAGATTTGATACCGTTGTAATATCCCTAGATCTGCAGATCGAAATACATGCCTCAACTGCTGACTATTAACTGTCGAAAATGATACTCTTTGGGATTTTGGATGCGGTTAAAGTTTTTTTTTGTGTTTCAATGGATCTGAATGTGTTTCTTGTGTTTAACAGTATATAATCAAACATGCAATAGATATAAAACACAAAACAATTGCAACCACATATATTATGAAATATGAATGAAGATACAATACCACATGCGAGGAAAATAAATGAATCTCTCAGCTAGATCAATACTAGATGGATCTTATCTTGAATACACATAACAATGCTAAATAAAAATACCCGGGATGAAGGATTATCTTGGATCAGTGGATGAACAAGATGAATTGTTGCATGGTATGAAAAATCACACGGCAACTGTTGCAAGACTGGAAGGTTCTCCCTGGTGGATAAACTCCTTGGATAACTCTAAAATTTGTCTCAAACTATGTGCCCTGACCTCAAACACCCTCTCAGTAATTTTATTCATGAATATCGACCCTTTGTTAATCTGTACGGACCCCAAATGGGATCCCCTAGGGGGTTGCACCCCTCCTCATCTCAACTAATATGCCCTAGTGATTGTACCATCGAAATCTGGTTGTAACTGTCTCAATATAAGTGCCCTAGCCTCCTATAAACTGGGTCAGAAGGGTTTCCCCGGATCTAGTCCAATGATCTCTCTGGAACCCTAAATGTGCCTCCCTAAGTGTTGCACCCTCAATAGCTGACTGGTTCATCGTAGATGATTCCCTCGTCAGAATATGGTGAGTAATATCTCAAAATATGGTATTTGCCTTCCTCTCAATTGGGTTGGAAGGAAATATTTGTATTCTCCCTATTCGGGACAGGATAAACATATGAGTCTCCCAACACGTGAGCCCTCACCCTGATGAAGTGCACACTAGCTGTCTGAACCTGTAAAACTACTGCTGCAAAATGATGAAATATCTAGATGATCTTCCCAATGATTAGGGTGTGTCTCTCAACACCGAAACCAACCCATTGGTTTCTTCCTCTTGGAATCCACAATATCCACTGATTCGCTTGAACCTATGTTTTCTCCTCAAATCTCAAATGTCAAATCTCAAGCTCTGATAATGGTGAATTAGATCAACTTTTCTCCTTTATACTCCCCTCCTCATATAATTTCCCGTTCACTTTATTAATTAAGTGACTTTTCTTTAAGTTTTCATTTAATAATCACTTAAGTCACTTAAAACACATTTTTCTCTTTTTTCTCATCTAATTCCATGTTCAATTTAATTAATTAAGTGACTTTTCCTAAGTCTTATCTTTAAGTATTATTTCAAGTCACTTAATCATATTTTTTCCACTTCATTACTTAATGTCACTTTCAACTTAAGATTTTATGGTAAATGACACTAAACAATTCTTTTATTCTCTTTTTCTCCCAACTATAGCCTACGAGAATCAATATCGGCTACTAAGTCACTCCTTCTGGAGTCATCACTAGGAAAGGACATTACAACTAGAGGATGCTTGGGTAGTTGAAGAGTATTTCTTGAAAATATTCATTTTTAAATTTTTTGTCAAAATTGGAATTTTTTTTTCCATACGGTGACATCAGTGATGGCATGGAGGCCATGTGTCAGGTGACGTGGCATTGGTGACATGGACTGCCACAATGGTAGGCCAATGTGGTGGGCTCAAGTTGTGATGTAGTGCCACGATAGGTGAGGTGGTGGACCAATAACATAAGTGGTATTGGAGCATTTTTTACTGGTTTTGAAAAGTTTTAAAATGCTTTGAATTGAATGAGGAGCTAACATGTATACCATAGGCACTATGGTGGTATCAAAGTTATTGTCTCTAGTTAATGTTCCTTCATTTTTCACTTTGATATCATTATCCACCGTTGATCTACCCTAATCCTCTGTCATATGATCTACTGGATTAGCATGTCATGTGTTGGAGGTAAAGGTGTGGGATGGGACTCTACCATCACCATAACCAACAAATGGTTTCCATGCGGCATTCAATACAGGTGGGGCCAGTAATATAAAGAAAATAAAATAAATGAAAAATAAAGAAAAGAAGGAAGAAGGAAGAAAGAAGGAAAGTGACAAGAGGATAGCATGGCAAGGCCAAGGTGGCTGGAGGGATGACATGGCATCCCCTTAGGGTACCATGTGGACCCATGGTTCCACATCAATAATCACGTCAACAAATGCCACCTATGCAAATTATAGCCTGTGTTTAAAAACCAAAACTAAGTCTGGAGCCAAAATCATATTTTGGCCATAACAAGAGCACAATAACCCAAATCAAGATGAAATTGTTTGGGTATGTTTGTGGTGAGGAGGGTTACAAAAGTGTCGGTGAGGGCCACTAGCCATTTTTGCTTAAATTTTCTATAAATTCCAAAATAGTGGTTTTTAAATATTTGGGTCATGCTCAGTGCCTATAACCCAGTTTAAGATGAATTTTTTATAGGGAGTTCAAAATGTAGACATGAAAACACCCTGTGGAGAATTTGAACAGATTCTGAGGCGCTTGGAATGGGTATGCTAAAATAGGCCAAAATCCACTATTTTAGACCACTTTTGTTGGATTTTGGGGATTTTCATAGGAGAAAAAGAGACCCCAGATCACAAAATTAGAAAATTTTATTTACTCAATATTTTAACTACTCATTAATCCAGGTAAGTTTGGCTTAGTGAAGTTGTTCCAAAAGTGCTTCGTTTGGGAGATACCCAGTTTTAACTTTTGCTAAAAACCTTGTCTATAGAAATTGTTAAAAAAACAAAGTTGTCAATTTTAGATTGGTGTAGAAGCTTACTAGAACAACAAATCGCTAATATGAAAGTTGTTGTGTGTTCACTATCATGAATATTATTAGTTACCAATACAAAAATTTTCTTGGTTCTTGATGGATTTTCATCTGTAGTTGAAAAAAGTTGTCCTTCTGTTCAAATTACACCAGTGAAGAAAGAGCATAAGTGGGGTAAAAATGGATTTTTCAGGAGGCCATAAGTTTCAACTCATATATCAAATAAATCCATGAGAATATTCATTAGAAATATGATTCAGAAGAGAATAATTTTGAAATAATATTATTTGGATACGTGTTATAAGATTTTTCATTAATTGAGAAGAAGGACCTAGAGAATTAATTGACAATTTGTTTTTTATAATATGCATAATTCTAACAAAAATGGTTGCTTGCACATTTTGTAGAATTATGGTATAAGCATATCAACTCAAGATCAGAATTGTAGATTAGATACATGTAGGATGCACAAAGAGACAATAGTAATGAGAGGGAAGCCAAAGGCCAAAATGTCAGTTTGGGTAATGAAGAGATGTATTCTAATGGACATAGGAGTAGGGTGGAGCCAACAAAATTCGTAGAGACTATGAGGAGTTTGAGAGTGGAAGTGAAAATTTATAGAGATGATAATGAAAGATCCATAAGAGAGTAGGAGGAGAAAAATAAAATAAACACTCAAATGTTTTAAATCCTAAACTAGCTACAAAGACAAGTGATAAATGGACCAGGCTCAAGACATGAGAAAGAAGGAAGACCTCATGCAAGGAGAGATAACTAAATAGGATCTAGTCACTCAAGAAGTGCTAGTAGAGATCATAGACATAAATACTCACTTAATCATTCAGCCATGAAGTTCTGTGCCTCTAAACAGTCAATGAGTAGCCCAAAATTGTCTCTTATTAGACATCAAAGAAGAAGATATGAGTTGGAAAAATTGCAAGGAGATATTAGGAAGCTTAAGCCACCAACCTTTGATGGTGAAAATAGAAGGCAAAATGGTAAAACCTAGTTTCTTGGAATTAGAAAATATTTTCATTAGAATAGCCAATCATCTAAAATAGAAGCAAAGATTTCCATATATCATTTGCATGGAAAATATTCTATGTGGTGGGATCAATTGAATCAATTCAAGCACATTGATGAGAAAATGATTTCTTGGAAGCAGTTCAAGAAATATTTCGAACATCAGCATTTTTCAGAACACTACTATGACAAGAAGATGCAGGATTTATTTGAACTCAAGTTGGGGAGCATGACCAGGGAAAAATATGAAAATAATTTCTTGGAGTTGTTGAGGTATGTGGGATTTATCAAGGAGGAGAAGGTGAAAAGACAAATTTTTTTCTAAGTGGAGTTCCATGTTTCTGTAAAGAAAAAATTCAATTTGATGAACCCTGAACTTTAGCAAAGACCATTAGAAAGAAAAAGTACATGTATGAGAAGGCAAAGGAAGAGAGACTTTTCAGAAATATTCGAAGGATAAGAAGAAGGAGAAATCATATCAAAGAAGGAAGGGATTCAAACCTCTCAATAGAAGAGGTCCTAATACATATCAACAAAATCATTTTACAAAGAATAAATCCAAGATGGAAGACTCTTTCAATGGAAAAAGGGGAAGGATACCAATCAAATGTTGGGGATGTAAAGAATATCAAATATACAAATATTTCTCTCACAAAGAAGACAAAATGAGGATATTGTGTTGGATTACTGAGAGGGGGGGTGAATCAGTAATAGCGTAATTATAAACCTTTTTCTCCAAGTGTTATATCAATGTAGAATTATTATCCAATAATGAGCAATAAGAAATGAACAATCACACACATACACAGTGCACCAATGTCTTACGTGGAAACCCAAATCGGGAGAAAACCACAGAATGTTTTTTCTTATATGTCTTGAATAATTACATTCATTGGAAGCACCAACTTCCTTTGTTTTCCAGCTTCAACTGGAAGGAGGCTCCAACCCCCTAGTTTCTCAAGCTACAACCTAAGGGAATCTCCAACTCCCCAATTCTTTGGCTACAACTAGAAGGAGGCTACAGCCCCCTATGTTCTCCAAATACAACCGGAAGGTGGCTACAACCATCTGTCCTTGCCCCATCCAACCACCCTGAAGTAGAAGTAGAATGATGGAACCACTATCACATTATCACTGTGAGATATATCGTTGTAAACCTGTAGCAATAAACCTAAACCATGCATCAACCTGTACCTCAACCTGTACCATAAACAAGTGCATCAACCATGCACCAACTTGTACCAAACAACCTGTAATCAAATTGTACCATACACAAGTGAAACCAACCATGTACCAGGTATGTACCAATCATGTGTCAACTACTCATCAACTATGACTCATCAATATGTACCAACATCATCAACTATACACCTCATGTATGTTCCACCTCATCAACTACTTGTCTCAACCATGTACCCAACATGTACCTTAACCAAAATCCCTCATCAATTTCATCATCCAAATATGATTTGTAACTCTGTAATAGACCTGGTGTATATGATCACATACCTGAGAACCTTCCTTAAATTTGACAACAAGAGACTAGCATCTTCATCAAACTTTTCTTTAATCTCACATGACTATTTTTGGATTATTCAACAACCCTAACCTAAAATGATCATAAATTTGTACCTGTAATGAATAAAGATTTGAAACTGATACAAAATTCTCTTCAATGTGTTTTATGCAATTCCTCCAGGTTTCACTACTTGGAACCTCTCATAAAATGAGTTATAGAAAAAATGGCATACCTTGCTGAATTCTAGATTATTCTAGAGAGAGACCTTGTAGAGCGTGCCCCACACAGAATATTTGTTGAATCGATCTAAAACTGTTACACAACATACTAAATACTGTACTCTAACCAAAAAAATTGGTATTACTGAATTTGGATCTGTTATGAATAAGTTATGATGTTTTTACCTGAAACACTTGTTTTTGAATAGTTTCAGAACTACACACAAACCCTATTTTCCACAGAGTGTAACTCCAAAAATACAACAATCCAAAATATCAATTGTTTACCACATATAGTTGAATATGTTTCCTCAATGGCATAGAAATTTTATAGGCTGAATCATTGTAGAAAAAAAATTATTGCAAAAATGGTGAGATGACCTGTAAATAACATACCTTAGAAAGCACCATCAAAAGAATTTATCCTTCCTTGAATTCTGGCCTTATTTTCTTCACCTTCCCTTAGAAATTCAGCTTAGATATCCTTTGGTTACCTCAGACACCTATAGATATTCAATATGCTCAAGTGTGTTGTAAAATGAGAGAGCCTTGCCTCTTATTTATACTCTCCAAGTAGCTTCCTTAAAAACATCTTCTAGGTCACTTTGCCCACTTTCCTTATTTTAGGGTTAACCCACTTCTAATGTATCCATTAAATTTATTATTTAAATAATTTATTTTTTATTCACTTTGAATTATAGTACACTAATCAATTCACTTTATTATTTACCTTCTAAAATCTCTTAAACCACTTTGACTACTTTGACCTTTTGGGGCTTCAATCCAACATATGAGGGTCCTCCAACTTCGTAAGGCCATAACTCTCAAACCGTGAGGAGTTATGTGGCATTACACATACCACCCGAAATGGTATGACATGTACTATTCATCTATAATAGTATTACCTACAAATATATCAAAAATCATACCATTATCCATCAAACAAACTTGGTTCCATTACCCAAACCTAGGTTCTCCAACTTCACATGGCCATAACTCTCTAAACGTGAGGAGTTATGTGACGTTCCACATACCACCAAAAATGGCGTGACAAGCACTATGCATCTAGGATAGTTTCACTAACAAATTCACTATCCTTCGTCTCATTATTCCATAATTAAGCATGGGTTCTCTCACTCTGCAAAGCATCTTCTCATGAGGGATTTCACCATAAGGGGACCACTTTGGAATTCATCCATATTTACTTCTTATCAACCATGAAAAAACAATAATGAGTAATCTTTACATCTAACAAAATTGGGTTCATTACCCAAACCTCTATGCTACGAGGATTTCTTCAGGGGTTGACATCAATGACAACCAACGTTAATCAACAATCTCCCCCTTTGGCATTGATGTTGTTAATACTCTGTAATTTCTCGGCTGAAGAAGAAATTGACGGAGGTAACTGTTCAACTGCTTGGAGTCTTGGATCGAGCCCTCCAAGACTCAGAGAGGGCTCTCTCAGTATGATTTAACTTGGTATGGAATAGGATATATGTCAAGCTAGCTATGAAAGTATGGGGTTGGGGTTTTGGTTTTTAAATGGTTAGTTTGGGACAACAAGGAGGACCATTGGGAAAATGGGGTCAACAGGTCAAAACTAAGTGAATGAATGAATAACTAAGAACATTTTGTAACCAGGCAAGGAAGCCATGATAGTGGATCTTAATATTTGTAAGATGGGAAAGAAGAATGGGTTAAGAATCATCTCAAATGCAGAGTGGCGTTCATATGAATTCTACATTTAATTTGCAGAAGAAAACATAGACATTGCTTTAAGCCAAATCAGGGTGTACAAGACAAATCCTGAGAATAATTTTCTTATAAACAATATGAGAAAAACGAGAAAATGACAGTTTACGTCAGAGAAACTTCACCACCAAATCATAACACAAGAATTTGGAAATCCAATATCTTAATATTCATTCAACACCACTTCAGCCTGTTGGTCATCTTTACAAAACATAAAATATGTTTCTGGGTCATCTTCCTATCTAGTCCCTCTAGGTCGCACCTTCCTCTCAGGTCAAAGCCCTCTCCTCTTTTTTACATATTCTCATATAGAAAAAATGTCTCAGTCTTCAAAAACTCCAACTCTATCTCTGCTTTCTAAAAATAGAAAATAGTTACAATCATCTCGACACCTATAAATTGTTTCCTAAAACAAACAAAACAGTAAATTAAAGGAAAGTCAGATTTGATAACTGTTGCTTGAACATCTCAAACATTGGAGGTTGTTAGGATTTGTTGGAAAATAAACTCTAACAGCATCAAAACATAAATGAAGAATCAATGGAATGCTTGAGGTTGTTAGAGATTTGTTGGAGTCGAATCTTCTTAGACAGGAAATGCTTGAAACCGTCATCTGCCACTTGTAAATTTGGATATCCTTCAACAACCATTTGTGCCCCAACTGTCGCCTTGAAATTTGGAAAATCGATTTGCTGCCACATGTTCTCAAGATGATATTTTGCTTGCTGGCTTGCTCCTGTAAATGCTCAATTGTAATTCGAATGCCATGATGGAAAGTGCCACTTGTGCTCTAATGCTACCTCAAAAATGATGAAATAGCTTCCATTTGTACCCCATATTGCTACCTTAAAGCTGGATCGAATCCCTCACTGGATGCTTTGATTTTATACTTGTTGGTTGTACTCCTGGAAATATGGGATTTTATTTCCACATATATCTTTGACTGCCTTGAAACGAGAATCTATAAACCTCGATGAACAACCAACAAGTAAATTTGGATTATTTTTCTCTATCTTAGAATCTAGAAACAATCCCAAATAACCTTCCTAAACACCTGGTGATAATCTTTGAGCTACTTAATGGTGTCACCTATATCATTTTGAATCTCGAATGGGTGTTTTGGAAAAAACATCATTCATTATATGACTCAACATAGGTTCAATATGAGATGTGAACTAGTTGAAGTTTGAATCAGTTGAGTCTTCTGAAATATTATCTATTTTAAACATTGGCCGCAAAGACTCTTTCTCCAATCTTGCATTCCCAACCATATTATTGACCTTTCAATCATTTCTGGCATTGGTCGGGGATGTCAACATGTAACTTGAGTTGGAGTCATCAAGCATAAACTCTAGCCACTAATTAATAGAAACATTGTTATTAGTTCTATCACTTAGTCTCTCAAATGAAATTTATGATTGCAATGTGGGATCTGCCTGGATGTCGACCTCTTCCTACTTCACTTGTGAGTTAACCTTTGTTTGACATATCTTCAATAGCACCCAGTTTGGTCATCCTATCAAAAAAGGAATTATTCATTACTGAAGGTAAATAATTCCTCTGTATTGGTGATTCCTTCCAGCCTTCAATCTTTGGCTCTATTCCATTTTTCTTGAAAACATGGCATAAAACAAAAACATCCTGAATACTAGAAACACCTTCACATTGTGTCTCATTTAGACGATATTCATAAGATCCTCTAAAAGAATTTTCTGAAAACGAATCAAGATGCTTGGGTTTTACTGAGTAATTTGTTTATAATGTTCTCATGAATCTAGTGTCTCGGAATCAAAGGGATCCAGAGTGTCGAAATCAAATGCAAAGGGAAAGAGATCTTCCAATGACTTGAGCATGGCTCACACATATGTAATACAACCAGTCCATTTCTTGCTTCTGACTCTGCCCAAAAGTTCAATCTGCAATATTTTCCTAATACACAAAACAGGCCTTGGTCTCCATTTCCCTTTAACTCGTGCGTTGTGGTTTCAGGTGCATGGAGATGGAGCGTTGGAGCTTGGCTTTTGGGCCACCTGCTTGCATGACTCAGAAAAAACAACTTAACAAAAACTATGCAAGATCCTTGAAATTTGTATGTCTTCCTCTTGGCACCTGATATATCCCTCAGACACCTGTGTAGTCGCCTTGGAACATGATCTCCACTACATATAGCGCATCAACATCTGAACCTGCATACATAGGCTGTCAACGTCTGGCCATTACTCGACACATGACCTTTGGTCGACACCTGGGCACACAGGGTAACTCTGTGTTTTCTTTTTTTAAAGTTTTGGGGATTAATCCCACATTCATGAGGAAAAAACATAAATGAGTATTGATATATGCCAATAGCCACAATGTATTCCAATGAAGTGAGCCCAAGGCTATCAACTTGTGCTTGGCCCCTTGCGCCTAAGCGTTGGCTTGTATGTTTGTTGTTGGTTTGTGAACTGGTGCTTATTCTCGGTGTTGAGTATTTGGAGGTTGGCCCTCAGCCAATATACTTTTTGGAAAAATATGTGTCAAACAATTTATATTTTGATAATCAAGAAAAAAAACTTTGCATAAAGGCCAAGGGGTCAATTTTGGCTCAAAAGACCAAATTTTGGCCAATAAACCAAACTTTGTATTTACCCACAAGAATAAATTTTTTCCATTCAAACCAATTCATAATTTTTTGCTAAAAATGCACAAGAACTTGCTTTGAAGCTCACGTGTAGGTACTCATCTTATGCTTGGTCAGTATCAAGTGCTTTCTGTCGCCTTCACTATGTGTCATGAGAAAAAGTGTAATGCCAGAAATAGATAGATATTATTCAGAATACTAATTCCCCTATTATATAGGGTTCTAATAGATGTAACACTATGATGCAACACTGAAATTATATCACTCATGCTCCCCTTGGAACCATGCCATTGTCCTCTGCCTCTGTCCTCTGCATATGATAAATCTCTCCCCCTTTGTCATCAATGACAAAGGTATCTTTCCATCCAGGGCTGCTCCCCCTAACTGAACTGTCCTCTTATGGTGCTTCCTCGTGTAAATCTAAGACATATAAGATAAGAATTAAAAAAGAATTCATTTTAGAGTAGAAAGAACTCCAATTCTCTAGTGAAGATATTCAAAGGCTTCCCGTGGAAGTGGTTTTGTGAATATATCTACCACTTGTTATTTTAGGCCCACATACTCAACTCTGATGTTGTTTTCTGCAGCCTGCTCTAGTAGAAAGTGATACTTGATTGGAATGTGCTTCGTCTTGGAGTGCATAATAGGGTTCTTCGAGATGCTGATGGCGCTTGTATTATCACAATAGATTGGAATGGGCTCATCATTCTCAACCTGTATATCTGTCAGAGTTTGTTTCATCCAAAGAACCTGTGTACAACATGATGTTTCCGCAATATACTCTGCCTCGGCTGTAGATAAAGATACTAGTGATTGTTTCTTTCTTAGCCATGATACCAAAAACTCACCTAAGTAGAATGCTGCTCCACTGGTGCTTCTTCGATCATCAATACAACCTGCCCAATCTACATCTGTGTAGGCAATAAGTGATAGATCTTTTCCTTTTGGATACCATAATCCAAACATGTTTGTTCCTTTGAGATATCTGAAAATCCTCTTTACTGCTAATACATGTGATTCCTTTGGTGCTTCTTGAAATCGTGCCACCTTTCCAACTGCCTGCATTACATTTGGTCTGGATGTTGTCACATATAGTAGGTTGCTAATCATTGACTTGTATTGCCTCTGATCTGTAGACTTCAAAACATCATCTTTGCTCAACTTGCAAGTGGTTTACATGAGAGTGATAAATGGTTTGAAATATTCCATTCCGAAACTTTTAAGCATTTCTCTGATATACTTGGCTTGAGAAATAAAAATTCCTTGGTTGATTTGATGTATCTAAAATCCCAGAAAGAAGGATAGTTCTCCAAGTAATGACATTTCAAATTCATTCTGCATATCTTTTGCAAATTTCTGGCTTAACCTATCATCATCACTACCAAAAATAATATCATCAACATAAAATTCAACTAATAAAATATTACCTTGACTTACCTTGATGTAGAGGTTTCTATCTGCACTTCCTTTTCTAAACCCTGTCTATTGTAGATACTTATCCAGTCTAGAGTACCATGCTCTAGGAGCTTGTTTTAGACCATACAAGGCCTTCGTTAATTTACACACATAATCTGCATTCTCTAACAGATGAAATCCTTCTGGTTGTTCAATGTAGACTTCTTCTTCAAGTTCCCCACTCAAAAAAGTTGATTTTATGTCCACCTGACACACTTTAATATTTTTGGACCATGCATAAGCTAAAAGAAAATGGATTGCTTCCATTCTGTAAATGGGTGCAATTGTCTCTTCAAAGTTGATTCCTTCAATATGTGCATATCCTTTACATACCAATCTAGCTTTGTTCCTTGTAACATGTCCATCTTCATTAAAAAAATTCCTAAAGACCCACTTTGTGCCGATCACATTCTTATTCTTTGGTCTTGGAACCAATTCCCAAGTGTCATTTTTCTCTATTTAATCCAATTCTCCATTCATGGTATTATTCCAAAATTCATCCTTGTTGGCTTCTTCAAAACAATTTGGTTGAAATGTAGATAAGAGTTCTAGGTGTGTTTGTTATGGTGAATGGATTTTTCTTCTAGTCTCAACTCCTTCATCCTTGTTTCCAATAATCTAATCTGAAGGATGATTCTTCTATACTCATCTGCTAGGTGTCTTTGGAGATACTTTTTTAACTTTCTCTTCTGTTTCTGTTGGATTCTCTTCATCTTCCTCTTCTACTTCATCTTCTGCTTCTTCTTCGAAAAGTTGTTCCATTGATTTATTTTCTTCTTCCTTTGATTTTGGTCTTCCTGTTTCATCAATTGTTACGTTGATGCTTTCCACAACTTTGTTCAATCTTAGATTGTAACACTTGTATGCTTTCCTTTTACTTGAGTAACCAACAAATACTCCTTTGTCCATAGGAGAGTCAAACTTTCCCATTCTTCCATCTTCGTTTTTGATGTAGCATTTGCTTCCAAAAACCCTAAAGTGATTCACATTTGCTGGTCTTCCTTTCCATAGTTCGTAGAGAGTTTTATCAGTGTTGTTTCTGAGCATTAATCTGTTTTGAATGTGAACTGATGTATGCATTGTCTATGTCCAAAATATATTTGTCAATTTGGAATCCATTAACATTGTTCGAGTCATTTCTTGTACTGTCATGTTCTTTCTTTCAACAACTCCATTCTATTGAGGTGTCCTAGCAACGGAAAATTGCCTTTTTATTTCATGATTGTTGCAGTAGTCCATAAATTCCTTTGAAGTGAACTCTCCTCCATTATCAGATCTCAATCATTTGATTCTTGAATCCATCTCAGTTTCAACCATTTCCTTGTAGATCTTGAAGTTTTCAAAACCTTTTGACTTGTTCTTAAGAAAACAAACTGCAATCATTCTTGTATAATCATCAACTAATAACATAAAGTATCTTTCACCTTTTAATCCCTTTGTTGTAGTTGGTCCAAATAGATCAGTGTGAACATTTTATTATGGTCTTGTTGTTGAATATTCCTTTGTTTTGAACCTGGTCTTTGTTTTCTTTCCTTGTTGACAATGCTTGCATAAAGTGTTGGTTGGTTTCATGATCTGGGGAATTTCTCCGACTGCTTCTCTTTTGTTGACTTTGACAAGGTTATCAAAATGCATGTGACCCATTCTTCTATGCCATAGCCAACTTTCATCTTCCTTTCCTAGACAACACTTTTTATTTCCAATTTCAATTAACACATATATGTTGTTTGAAGTTCTTGTAGTTGTACCGACCAATTTCCTTGAACTTTCTCTTCTTATCTCACACTTTTGTGAATTGAAAGTAAATTTATGACTTTGGTCACACATTTGACT
This sequence comes from Picea engelmannii, assembly GCA_009831015.1. Classification (NCBI taxonomy): domain Eukaryota; kingdom Viridiplantae; phylum Streptophyta; class Pinopsida; order Pinales; family Pinaceae; genus Picea; species Picea engelmannii. The sequence goes on along the minus strand of ML817032.1, from coordinate 120,168 downwards.
CACACTTAGAAGATTATGTTTCATATCTTCTACCAGTAGAACATTTTGTGCCTTTTCATTCTTGTTCCCAATTCAGACTGTGCCTTCTCCAATGATTTTGGCTGAATTATCATTTCCGAACGAGACTGATCCATTTCTTTCCTTTCGTAATGTAAGAAATTTGTCTCTATCACCTATCATGTGTTTTTAACACCCACTATCAACATACTAATCATGTTTCTTCTACTTAGCTTGTAAAGAAACTGTGCATTCTTCATTGCTATACTAATATTTATTTCTTATCCATGTCGTTTTCTGAGGTTCATGTCTGTGACTGTTGTTATTTTGTTGAGGTTCTTTAGGAGGGACTGTCATTCTGTAATATTTGGACACATGTCCAAAATTGTTACATTTGTAACATTCCACTTCAGTGCTCAAAGATTCAAACCTGTTGTAAATTCTTTTTTGTGTTTCACTAGGTCTTCTTGAATAACCCCTTTGTGTATGACTCTCAAAGTTGTTATTGTTCCTGTTGTTAGTTCTGCAATTCACAGTTTTATGTCCAAAATTATTACATGCATAAAATAAACCAAAAGATATAGTTTTATACCTAAGAGTTGAAGATATTTTGAATGGAGGTTCTCTTATGAATCCTTCTTCTTGTTGAGGCCTATCTGTCTATTGTTGACTATGAAATCTAAATCTTCTCAGTGGAGGAGTGTCCCTGTAATCTTCCTTGTATATATTCATACCCCCTTTGATTGTTTCTGCATAGCTTTTTGGATTTGTTTCTTGCTTTGTTGTTTTGGAGCTTGATCCCTTTTCTGTCTAATTGTATCCAAGTCCGGACTTGTCAAGATGAGATTTTTTACTGTTGATAATGTCATCCACAACTTTTGAGCTATTCTGCATATTTTTCTTTTGAATATCTTTTCTTAGTGTGACAATCTCTGCTTCCAAGTTTCAAATGATCTTGTCCTTTTCTTCTAGCTATTCTTTGAGTGCTTCTTCAATTATTTTATCTTCTTTTATTTGAACCTTTAATTTTGTGATCATTTGTCCTAGTTTTCGAGTGTCCTTTTTCTTGTCTAGTTCTACTTGTAGTTTCATGTTTTTCTTCTTTTCTCTTTTGATAACTTCTATGGAACACATTAATTCTTCTCGATAGTCAACTTCTACCTCTTCAATTTCTTCTTCAACTTATTCATATCCTTCTTCTACTTCTTCATATTCTTCTTCAGAGTCTTCTTTGTCGGAGTCTTTTACTGCCATGAATAGAACTCTTCCTATCTCACTGTCACTGACTTCATCTTCATTTGATGATGAGATGTCTTCTTTGATGCATAAGCTTTTCTTGAAAGCTTTCTTTTTAGTTATTTTTTCTTTATATGTGTGTTTGCCTTTTGATTAACCTTCATCATTTCTCTTCTTCTTATGAGGACATTTGTTAGCAAAATGACCAATACCATCACAATTAAAACAAATTAAAGGAAACTTACCTCTATACCTACCGTTGGTTCCCTTGTTCAGTATTTTGATGAAGTTGGCCACTTCTTCATCATCTTTCGAGATGTCATTGTTATTGCTATATTATTCTTGTTCCTTTTTCTTTTGTTTTGATCTTCTGGATGCTTTGAAGGCTTCTTCTTTTACATCTAGATTTTCTTGTTCAGTTCTCATTTCATATGCTGTGAAGATTCCATGTAGTTCATCCATGCTTATTGAGTTTAGATCTGATCTTTCTTCTAGTATTGATATCTTAGGGTTGAATTTCATAGGAAGAGATCTTAGTACCTTTTGAACAATTACAGATTCTTCGATTTCTTCTCCCAATCCTATGATTGCATTCACTGTTTCATCAACTCGTAAGAAGTAGGCTGTGATATCTTCATCTTCCTTCATTTTTAGTTGTTCGAACTGACCTTTGTAAGTTTGAAGCTTTGTTGCTTTGACTTTTGTATCTCCTTCATAAATATTTCGAAGCTTGTCCCAAATATCTTTAGTGGATTTTGCAGTGTGCAACTTTGGTGAATACCGTATCACTGTGACCATTCAAAAGTTCATTTGTGTCTTTGGAATTATTCTCATCGATTTTTATCGCTTTGTCATTTGTTGGTGGAACTTTTGGTGTTGTGTATCCATATACAATTTATTGCCAAACTTGAAATATCTGTGCCTGTATATATGTCTTCATCCTTATGCTCCAAAAGGCATACTTCTATCCATCAAACTGTGGTATTCCATTTTAATATAAGTTGGTACTCTCCATGATCTACCTTTCAGTGATTAAACTAATTTCTGAAGGAACCTACTCTAAAACCAATTGTTGGATTACTGAGAAGGGGGGTGAATCAGTAATACCGTAATTATAAACCTTTTTCTCTAAGTGTTATATCAATGTAGAATTATTATCCAATGATGAGCAATAAGAAATGAACAATCACACACATACACAGTACACGAGTGTTTTACGTGGAAACCCAAATCGAGAGAAAACCACAGAATGTTTTTTCTTATATGTCTTGAAGAATTACATTCATTGTAAGCACCAACTTCCTTTGTTTTCTAGCTGCAACTGGAAGGAGGCTCCAACCCCCTAGTTTCTTAGGCTACAACTTGAGGGAATCTCCAACTCCCCAATTCTCTGGGTACAACCAGGAGGCTACAACCCCCTATGTTCTTTGACTACAACCAGAAGGTGGCTACAACCACCTATACTTGCCCTGTCCAACCGCCTTGAAGTGGAAGTAGAATGATGGAACTACTGTCAAACTATCACTTTGAGATATATCACTGTAAACCTGTACAAATAAACATAAACCATGCATCAACCTATACCTCAACCTGTACCATAAACAAGTGCATCAACCATGCACCAACCTGTACCAAAAAAACTGTAATCAACCAATACCATACACAAATGAAACCAACCATGTACCAAGTATGTACCAATCATGTGTCAACTACTCATCAACTATGACTCATCAATATGTACCAACATCATAAACTATACACCTCATTTGTGTGCCACCTCATCAACTACTTGTCTCAACCATGTACCCAACATGTACCTTAACTAAAAACCCTCATCAATTTCATCATCCAAAAATGATTTGTAACTCTGTAATAGACCTGGTGTATATGATCACATACCTACAAACCTTCATTAACTTTGACAATAAGAGACTATCATCTTCATCAAACTTTTCTTTAATCTCACATGACTAGTTTTGGATTAGTCAACAACCCTAAATTGAAATGATCATAACTTTGTACCTATAATGAATAAAGATCTAAAAATGGTACAAAATTCTCTTCAGTGTGTTTTTTGAAATTCCTTCAGGTGTCACTACTTGGAACCTCTCAGAAAATGATTTATAGCGAAAATGGCATACCTTGTTGAATTCTGGCTTATTTTAGAGAGCGACCTTGTAGAGAGTTCCCTGCACATAATGTTTGTTGAATTGATCTAAAAATATTACAAAACATACTACAGACTGTACTCTAACCAACACATTTGGTCTTACTAAATTTGGCTCTGTTATGAAGAAGTTATGACGTTTTTACCCGAAACACCTGTTTTTGACTAGTTTCAGGACTAGCCACAAACCCTATTTTCCACGAAGTGTAACTGCCAAAATAAAATGACCCACAAGATGAATTGTTTACCACAGATAATTGAATATGTTTCCTCAATGGCATATCAATTTCATGGTCTGAATCATTCTAGAAAAAATTTATTGCGTAAATGGTGAGATGACCTGTAAATAACATACCTTAGAAAGCACCATCAAAATAATTTATCCTTCCTTGAATTCCGGCCTTCTTTTCTTCACCTTCCCTCAGAAATTTGGCTTATATATCCTTTGGCTACCTCATGCACCTATAGATATTCAATATGCTCAAGTGTGTTGTATAATGAGAGAGCCTTGTCTCTTCATATCAGAGAAGGAAGGGATTCAAACCTCCTTTCAATAGAAGAGGTCCTAATACATATCAACAAAATCATTTTACAAAGAATGAATCCAATATGGAAGACTCTTTCAAGGGAAAAGGGGGGAGGATACCAATCCAATGTTGGGGTTGTAAATAATATCACATGTACAAATATTTCCCTCACAAAGAAGAAAAAATGAGGATATTGTACAACATTCAAGAGCCTGCTATAGTGGAAGACATGGGAATAAATATTCCAAGGATATATGCAATATTGGAAGATCAATAAGCAGAGAATCAATCCCGTATGATTGAGGTGGAAGGTAATATTATAAAAGAACCTATTGTTATTTTAATTAATTTGGGAGAAATACATATTTACATTGAATCTAAAGTAGTGGACATGTTTCATTTGATGAAAAATAAGCTCGAAAGATCATGGTTGGTTTAGCTAGCCACCAAAACAAAAAGAAGAATCAATGAGATTGTCATAGGTCAATAGATCTGAATTAAATGAATACAAATGTTGATATGAATATCGAACATTTAGGATCTTATGATATCCTAATTAGAATGAATTGGTTGGACAAGCATCATTCTATCCTATATTTCCATAACAAGAAACTTGTCTTGATGAAGAAGGAAAGAAGATCACTCTTGAAGGAATTCCAAGATCCATTTACATAATGTATATTTCACCCTTACACATGAAGATATGTTTCAAGAAAGGATTTCAATTGCATGCAGCTCTTGTGGAGGAACTAGACAAGACCAAAAGTCCAAGTATTGAATATTTTTCAGTATTGCAAGAGTTTGATGATGTATTCAAAGAAACACTAGGATTTCCACCAAAGAGGGATATAGATTTCTATATTGATTTAGTGCATGGGTCTACACTAGTATTAAAGACACCTTATAGAATGAGTACACCAGACTTCAAAGAATTACAAATGCAGCTAGAAGAATTTTTGAAGAAAGGGTACATACACCTAGGTGTTTCACCTTAGGGAGTACCAATACTCTTTATGAAAAAGAAGGATAKAACTTTGAGGCTATGTATTGAATTTAGATAGTTGAATAGAGACACTATGAAAAACAAATACCCTCTACCCGGAATTGATGACGTTTTTCATAAACTAAGAGGAGAAAATATATTTTGAAAGATAGACCCGAGATCATGATATCATCACGTGAGAATCAAGAAAGAAGACATCAATAAGACAACTTTTATAACGAGGTATGGGAATTATGAATTTGTAATGGTGCCATTTGGACTGACAAATACACCAATTTGTTTTGTGTGCTTAATGAACGACATATTCAAAAACTATATGGATATGTTTGTAATTTTTTTCTTTGATGACATACTTATTTATTCTGAGTCAGAGGAAGAACATGAATGTTATTTGATTGAGCAAGTGATCTTTTTACCAAGAGAAGGTCCATTATTTGGGGCACATCATTTCAGAGGAAGGTATTGTATTATATCTAGAGAATTTTGAATCCATTAGGGGATGGCCAAAACCAAATAATATTTTAGAAGTCGGATATTTTATGGGATTACTCGAATACTACATGAGGTTTATAGTGGGTTTATCTAATATTTATCATACCATAAATCTATATAAAAGAAGGGAATTAAGTTTGAATCGACAATAGAGTGTGAATAAAGTTTTCATTTATTGAAAGAGATACTTACTAGTGCACATATTTTGAAGATTGTTGATCTTAAATAAAATTTTGTAGTATGCACAGATGTATGCAAAGAAGGACTTGGTGAATTCCTCACTCAGAATGGACATGTCATTAGTTATGAGTCCAAAAAGATTAAAGAGCATGAGAGGAATTATGAAACACATTATTTGGAACTTGTTGCTATAGTTCATGCATTGAATATGCGGAAGAATTACTTAATGGGGAAAGAAATTTGAATTGAGGATAGACCATAGTGGTATGAAATATTTGTTTGAACAACCAACTTTATATTCTAGGTAGACAAGATGGCTAAAATTTTCAAGTGAGTATGACTTTGACATCAAGCATATCAAAGGAAAAGAAAATAAAATTATCAATGCACTTAATAGAAGGGTACATATCATGCATGTTATAACCATTAGTGTGCAATGTTCACATCTAAAGAGCATAATTTTAGATGTTGTTGTTACAAACCAGAATTACCTATAGGTAAAAGAAATATTACAGTGGGAAGATGTACACCGTAAATTTAAAGAGTATAAGATGAAATAAGATGGAGTACTCATGCATAAAAAAATATTATGTTTCTAATTCTGGATAACCAAGGAATTTGGTGTTAAAATAAATGCATAGTGTTTTATATGTCGGACATCCTAGTTACCAGAAAATAATTGCAGCAATAAGAAGCCAGTACTTTTGGCTAGGAATGAAGAAGGATGTTGTCTATTACATTTTCATGTGCATGGAATTTCAAAGAGTGAAGGCTAAGAATATACATCCAATAGATTTATTATATCCATTTCCAATTCCAAAGTGGAAATGAGAAGTGGTAACCATTGATTATATCATTAAATTGCACAAGACAACAAGGCAACGTGATTCAATAATGGTAGTATTGGATAAATTAACAAAGGATGCACATTTTATTCTAGTCAAGATGACTCATAAGGAAAAAAAAATATTGCATAAATTTACATGAAGGAAATTGCTAGGTTGCATGGAATACCTAAAGCAACTATTTTAGACAGAGATTCAAAGTTTACTTTCAAATTTTGGAGAGGATTGTTTAAGGGATTTGGCACAAATATGAATTTTAGTACAACATACCATCCATAGTTATATGGAGAAACAAAGAGAGTCAACCAAATGATTGAATATGATCTGGGTGGACATCAATAGCTTCCAACCTATTCCACTAGCTCAACATACAATTTCCATTTTGGCATTTTTTCAAAAGTTTTTTCGGCTTTCGAGGTCGTTTTGAGGCCCTAAATGACATTTTTTTTGTGTGGAAGCACCCATTAGATGCCTATTGGGATGTATTGGGATATTCATAATGTGTATTCCTCAGCTAGACCTTTTTGACGAGGTGTCAAGCACCCCAAAAAGAGATCATATGCAAACGTTATGCCCTAGGAAAGTTGACATTTCAACTACTCCCATCAGGGACCACAAACCTTTTGGAGTTTCATATTCCGGGGTTATGGTTTTGGATGTTTAGGTTTTTTCATATTTATGATTTTTGTTAAAAATGCCTTGGGAGCCTCATTGTAATCATATTCTTGTGAATTCGTGTAGTCATCGCATCTATTTTCAAAGATAAGCTACCACCAATTTAGTGAGTTCATTTCACTATGTATTTTCTTTTATAGTTTATGTATATTTCAGTCTTTAATAGAAATTGAGTTTTGTTGTATCTCTATGTTTATGTCTTATTTATGTGTTTCATTTCGTTCCCTCATAAATATGAATAAGAAAACATGTTAAGAATGTATGTGATGGATAAGTCATATAAGTGGGAAGATTATTTGTTTTTGGTTGAGTTTTCCTACAACAATGGGTATCAAACTTCATTGAAGATGAGCCCATTTGAATATCTCTATGGTAGAAAATGTAATACTTCGGTAAGTTGGGACAACCCAAATATAGAGTAGTACTTGGGCCAGAATTGCTTAGGGAGATGGAAGAAAATGTGGTTAAAATTAAGAAGAATTTGAAATCAACACAAGATATGAAGAAAAGTTATGTAGATAAGAGAAGGACATCCAAAGAATTTAAAGTGGGAGAGAATGTATTTTTGAAAGTGAAGCTTAAGAAGAGCTCACTAAAATTGGGTAACTATACCAAGCTAACAATTAGATTCTATGGTCCATTTGAAATATTGGATAGTGTATGGCCAATTGCATGCATGCTTACATTGCCTGCTTCCATGAATGAGCATAATTCATTGTATGTATCTTTGATTAAAAAGTATGCACATGATCCCAACCATGTCATTGATTGGAATTTGATTTAGGTGGAGCCAAAAGGACACTTCTGGGTACAAGTAATGCATATATTAGACAGGAAGGTCATAGTGCTCTAAAACAAACCCATAAGGAAAGTAAAGGTTCAGTGGACATGATACATCCCTAAAGAAGCAACATGGGAGTTGGAACATATAATGCGTGAGGCACACCCATAGTTGTTTTTGAATTTTTGATCAAAATTATGTATATGTACACCTACATGGTCATATGCACTGAGAAAAGTGCCAAAATAATGGGGGGGGGGATGTAATATCCCAATTTTGAGTCCCCAGATTAATAATGTATTTTTGTATATTTGATGAAAGGATGGAGTGCCTATAAAGTTGAAGAGCCTAGCAATGTAATACTTTGAATATTAATAATAAAAATGCATTGTTGGCTACAAGATAGACAAGGAAAAATTTATAGGGGGCTATGATTCGACGAGAGAGGGGATAAAGGGGCTAAGACAATTTATTATATTTTATTCACCCATCTTTGAATTAGTTGGGAAAAGTGATTACATGAGCTTCTTGGGGAGGCCATGTGGTGCATTATTGCATGTAATTATATAAACCATGTTTTTGGTTGTTGGGGGGTTTCTCAATCGTTGGTCATTTGTTCCTCATTCATTATTTCTCATTCTAGTTATTGATTTTGGAATGGGAAAAAATTGTTGAAGGTAGAGAGCCACTGATAATTGGTTATAGGTAATTAATGATATTTCCAACAAGAAATTGATGCATGTGCACATGGGATTGAGGGAAGTTGTGAAAGAACTATATACAACTAAGAGTCCTTGGAGTTTCTAGCATTGATATTTCCTTACCAATACCATTGGATCCCTGGAAATAAGTGGAACAACCTGAGGGACCACATTGCAGATAAGGGGGTTCATTTCTTTGAGTTGTCTGAGATGATGGGAAAAGAGAGTTGACAATTTGGGATTTGTTTTGTGTTTTAGGAAACTGTGAGAGATTGATAACCGACTGGTGTGTGTTTTAGAGTCACCCTAGGCACCCATCCTTATGGATTCATAGCCTTGGCTCAAGGGTGGATTGTTGTAAAGAGTTTATGTGCAACAAAGCCTAAGGTTGGGTGGAATCTCTTCATGGGAATTATGCATTGTATACATTTTTCATGTTTTTTTTCTTGCATGCATGATTTTTGGTTCCATTGCATCTTTCTTTTTTAATTACAATAGTATCAAAAATTTAGAATTATCTAAGAAGGTGAATTTTTTAGGTACTTGGGTAGTGGCTGCATCACAGGTTACCATCCAATAGGTGTAAGATGCACATAGTGCTTGAAGTCAAAGAATTCATCAATTAAATACATGATGAAGTAATCTTGGTCCTCACACCTCCATTAGGTGTCTATCACCTCAGGAAATAAAAATATTTCTTTTTGTTTGATTTATGCTAATAATATTCCATAAGTTCCATATATATCTTCATGTGTGTGTCTCACCAAGAAAAAACCAACTTCAACAATATTAAAAACCCCCTTATCGTTAGAAAGGATGAAAAAAAAATGCAAACACATATCGGTTTTGTTGTCACCTACAAAAATATTCATTCGCAACAAAAAAAAATGTCATAATTTTATTTATGAATTATGTGTAGTAGCATCCCTTACCTCAATATTTTGCACATTATCTTGCTTATACACCAAACATTCAATGTGTGATGCATCTCATTCAATAAAGGCATCATTTTCTTTTTGACAACTCGTATGCACCTCATGTTATATGTGGCAATGTAATCTCTCCATTCAAAACTTTAATAATGTTCACAACAATGAAACAAGATTCGAAGTCGTTATTGTGCAAATGTTTTTTATATGGATAGACGATTCCCTCAAGTACTTTTAAACCATACAACAATAACAATTAATTCAAAGTGTGTTCAACATTGAATATCTCAATAGCCATTATTGCTAATATGCAAGATCAAAAAACATATGTATAGCCATTATTGCTAACATGCAAGATCAAAAAACATATGTATAGCCATTATTGCTAACATGCAAGATCAAAAAACATATGTATAGCCATTATTGCTAACATGCAAGACCAAAAACATATGTTATTGGATTTTTATTTTTTTTTCACATAAAAGTGCTTTTACATAGTACAAACACCAAACAACATAATTTTTATTTGATATAATCCTTATACGATAAAATTATACAATCAGTTGATGTATTAGATTTATAACATTTTATTTGGATATTTTAACTTATCTTTAAAACACAATACTATGAACATGGATCAACTTAATTATATGGACTACCATCACTCATATCTAAAAATGAAATGGAGATTTTCCATTTTCCAATTATTATATAAAAAGTTTAATTTCTCTTAGAAATAAAAAAAATATATTCAATATAAATATTAAAACTAATTATATCACAATACACTATTATTTAGTAGTCTTTGTTGAAGGCAGTCAAGGACATAAATTTAATAAGCAATTTAATTATGCATTTATAGAAGATGGTTGGAATGAGTGCATGTATGGGTGCTTGTATGAGAATTTAATAATCAACTTAATTATGCAGTAGTAGATGGTGCATGTATGCATGAATGTACGAGACTCAAAGTTCCAATGTAAGGGTACAAAACTCATGTATTTTATTTACTAAGTGGTTGTTGTGTTGAATATGTATAATTAAATTTTATTAAATTAATAAATAATTATTAATTTAATTATTTGTATAGAACTATATTTAAAAAATTTAAAAATTATTTTTACACCAACTAACAAACATAGTGAAGGTGAGGACAAATCGTAAAGGAAAAGTGTCTCCACATAAGCTATTGAACATCTATTGCAAGAGGTGCATGTATGGATCTACATGTGCAAAGATATACCTCTGCGGAGATACAGACAAATTGTCAAAGCAAAAGTCTTTGCACATAAGAAACAACACATTGCACATTGCAATATTAAATAATTAATTGTTTAATATTAAATAATTAATAATTAACTAATAACTAATATTAAATAATAAATTACACATTGCATATTTCCCATTGCATATTAATAAATAATTATTAAGCTTTTAATTATTTGTATAGGACTATATTAAAAAAAAAATCAAAATTTGTTTTTACACCAACTAACAGACATACATGTATGGGGATATGAACACAAATCATCAAAGAAAACTTTAAAAAAAATTAAAATCATTTTTATACCAAATAACAGGAATACTGTGTAGAGGTGCAAACAAATTGTCAAAGAAAAAGTCTACTCACATAAGCAACAACACATTGCACATTGCAATATTAAATAGTTAATAATTATTTAATTATTTAATATTAAGTAATTAATAATTATTTAATAAATTACACATTGCATATTGCACATTAATAAATAGTTATTAATTTTTTAATTATTTGTATAGGATTATGTTAAAAAAATTTAAAAATTATTTTTACACCAACTAAGCGACATACCAAGCAAAATCCTCAGCACATAAGAAACAATGCATTGCACATTGCAATATTGAACATATGACGCAGTTGGTATGAGTCTCAAAGTTCTGTCTGAATATGTATAATTAAATTTTATTAAATTAATATATAATTATTAATATTTTAATTATTTATATAGGACTATATAAAAAAAATTGAAAAATAATTTTTACACCAACTAAGAGAAACAATTGTGGGAGGATATAACTATGCAAAGGTGTTGAAGCTATATGTGTGCAGAATATATGTATGTGTTGAAGATGTATAATTAACTCTTATTAAATTAATAATTAACTTTCATTTTTAAT
>ML817032.1:91513-108004 GCA_009831015.1 Picea engelmannii | reverse complement strand
AATAATAATGTTATTTTTTTTATTATATAAATTACCTTTTGACAAAAATTATTCATTATATATGCATCTAATTAAATTAAGTTGTATTGTTCAACATATATTTCCCAGTCTATAGTGCACTGCCATGTAGCCCTTGATTAATTGATTTCAAAAACAAATACCGTATAAGACAAGGTGCACAATCTTATTTGTGGTTAACATCATTTTATATAAATAAATATCAAAACTATAGTGGAACCTAATTATTAACATAAATTAAAACTATATATATAACTAAATTAAAACCTATTTATTAACCTAAATTAAAACTATGTATATAAAACTAAATTAAAACCTATTTAATAACCTATGTAAAAAATCAGACAACTGATGTGCCTCTCTATCAAAGTGATGACATTGCTCCGGAGGATGATTTAGTGAGTAAGATTCAATCTCTCTGCCCTTCTCTTTACATCACCTTCTCGGCCTCAGACAGGCTTTTCATTTCCGAACACGCTGATCTCATTTTGTCTCCAACCTCCTCGACTTCCTTTGCAGCCCTTCCAATTGATCCTCTCATTCCGGACTCCTTCCATACATCTGCTACAACATCTTCTCCAGCGCAGGTCCCCCACGCTTCACTAACCTCACTGACTTCTCATTTACTGTCTAAGACTGATCCCTTCAATGCTTTAGATGTCTCCCATGATCCTAACTCTCTTCCCGGATTTTCTGAACCTCCCCTGTCGGATACACAACTGGATACTTTTATTCAGGATTCGCCCCCTGAACCCTCGCTTCCCTTTGAATCTCTCCCGCTCCACACTTATCATGGTAAAACTACAGTGTTAGGATCTGGGAGTGTTGCTGACCGTCCATCTTCCTCTAGACTTTTACCTTCTTCAGCCCAAGACCCGACCTGGTCAAGAGGAGTAGGCCAGGAGCTTTCTCCTTTAAAAACACACAGTGCTCGAAAGAAGACTTTGATTGACTCGTCTTCAGCGGTTTCTTCCATTTCGGTTCCAACACAAGGGGTTCTTAGAGGCCTTAAAGCCCTAGCAAGAAGGAAATCATGATCTTGCTTTCCATCAACATCAGAGGGGTCGAAGGACCCCTGAAACAAGCCTCCTTGAAAAGAATCATCGATCAGACTCAACCTTCTCTCATTTTCCTACAAGAAACTCTTGTTGATGCTTTAGTGGCTAGAGATTTCTTGCATTTACCTCACCTGAGCTGGCTGTCCTGTGCGGCAAGTTTCGTGGGAACTTCGGGAGGACTACTGGCCACTTGGGACCCTGCATTTTTCAACCTCTCCCCGATGATCATTCCTGGGGGTATCTTACTTACCGGGATCAGTCTGGAACTAAATCGACCTATCAACCTGCTCAATGTTTACGACCCATGCACTGGATGCAAGGAATCCTGGCAGCGGCTAGATGATCTGGGACTTCTGGCGGCTGAGAACCTCATTCTCGCCAGTGATCTTAATCTAACTACCAGCAATTTTGAAATTTGGGGTGACTCGGCTTTGACTGACCCTCTTTCTATCTTTTTCCAACAGATTTTTTATAAAAATGCTCTGATTGATTTAAAACCCCCGGAGCTTCTGCCGACCTGGAGGAACGAAAGACAAGGGTCTGCTCACATTTCTAGGCGACTAGATCGCTTTTTGGTTGCTGAGAGCCCGCTCCTTCTGACTTATAGTAGCCGCGCTTGGGTTAAACTTCCTTTCCTATCTGACCATACACCGATCTGCCTTCAAATAGGGGAAGGTCGTGGAGCAAAGGGTTACCCCTTTAAATTTAATTCGCAGTGGTTGAAGGAACCTTCCTTCATTAATCTAGTTAATTTTGTATGGTCAGACTGCTCTCTTGTCTTTCCTAGAGATGCTCAAGGGAATTTGTACAGAAAACTCTGTACCTTAAAATCACTCTCGATTCAATGGCTAAAGGATAAAAAAGATAGAGATCAAGCCAAGCACAACAGCATTGAATTTGAACTGGATTTTCTTTTAAAACAAAAGATTCAGATGCTGAGCTGTGTGGACTTAGAACACAGGATTCGATCTCTAGAAGATGCCCATAAAAATCTGCTTCGTGAGGAGGAGGAAAGATGGCGTTTAAAGAGTAGGATGTTGTGGTTGGCGGGTGGTGACAAAAATACAACATTCTTTCATAGAGTTGCATGCGCCCGTAGATCAAGAAAGAAAATTTGGGAAATCGAAGATGACTCTGGCAATCTTCTCCATTCCCAGACAGAGATAAAATCAGTGGCTTACTCTCACTTTAAATCCTTTTTTCAAGAACCCCAGCTCCATCACTTGCAGCGCAGACAGCTACTGCTAGCTTATTTCCAAAATTGATTACTCCCGAGGAAGCAACTTTGTTACATTCTCCCTGTACAAAGGAAGAACTATTTGAGACAATCAAAAGCTTTAAAAAAGAGAAAAGCTCAGGACCCGACGGCTGGTCGGTCGAACTCTTCTTACACTTTTTTGATCTAATGGGCCAAGACATTCTAGACGTCGTTGAAGATTCGAGAACAAGAGGGTTTGTAAGCTCTCATTTGAACAAAACCTTTGTGGTTCTGATTCCAAAAACAAATTTTCCCTGGCATTTCACTGATTTTTGCCCCATCTCGCTCTGCAATCTTTGTTATAAAATCATCTCTAAAATCATTTCTGTTAGACTCCAACCTTTTCTCTCTCGGGCGCTCTCCGAAGAACAGCTTGGCTTCCTCAAGGGAAGACAAATTATGGATGCAGTGGGTGTTGCACAAGAATGTATCCACACCATTAAGACAAAAAATTGGCAAGCCATCCTCCTGAAGATGGACCTTAAAAAGGCATTTGACTGCATAAATTGGAACTTTCTTCACCTCATCCTTATCCAGAGCGGTTTTGGCACTTCTACAACAAACTGGATAATGGGTTGTATCTCCTCGGCAAACCTGGCCATTTTAATCAATGGAGAAGCTACAAAGACCTTCAATTGTGAGAGAGGACTCATACAGGGTTTCTCACTCTCCCCCCTTCTTTTCATCTTGATCCTGGAAGGCCTCAGCATTTTATTAAAGATCAAACAAGCGGAGGGCCTCTTGAAAGGTGTTAAAGTGGCAGGGCTGACTCATATTCTCCATATCCTTTTTGTTGATGACGTTCTAATCTTGACTTCTGCTAATTTTGTTGAATCGTCTATTATACATTCGATCCTCTCTTCTTTTTGTGATGTATCAGGTCTTCAAATCAATGCCTCTAAATCCATCTTCTTGTTTTCAAAGGCGCAGGACTCCTTAAAACTCGACTTATGGGACCTATTTGGCATCGGTTGTCAAGAGCTTGCGAAGGGCTTTCATTACTTAGGATTTTTCTTAAAAGCCTCCAGATACACTCCAAAATATTGGGCTTGGCTCGTTGACAAATTCAAAGATAGAATTCTCAACTGGAAGCACAGATTTCTATCTATGGGAGGAAGATTTATTCTGATCAAAGCGGTGCTGGAAAGCCTACCAGTGTATTGGATGGCTTTAGCACACATCCCAGCCTCCGTTTTGAAGTCTCTCTGATAGCTCATCTTTTCTTTTCTTTGGTCCGGTTGCAAGAAGACCAGAAGCTTTCATCTTTGCAAATGGGAGGATCTCTCTAAGCCAAAGTCGATGGGAGGCTGGGGCCTCAAACATCTGTCTCTTTTTCAAAAGGCTCTTTCGACTAACACCTTCTGGAGATTATTAACAAAACCAGGACTTTGGAGCTCCATAATCAGAGCTAAATATCTACACCACCTTCCGGTCCATTTTTGGATCAGATTCGTGGAGGCCCATCCATCAACAGGTTCTCATACTTGGAAAAAAATTTCTGCCACACTTCCGATCATTTTAAAGTGGCTCTCGTGGGATCCTGGGGATGGTCGCTTGATTGAAGTTTTCCATGACTGTATTCTGGATCTTGGCAGGAATGCGATTCTCTCCACGTCTCTTCGAGCTCATCTACTAAGCAAAAATCTTATTTTTTTACATCATTTCATCAGCCCGTCCATTGCAGGCACCCTCGGCGACTCATGGCTGAGCGGATTGGATCTTCAGTTAAATCTGGAACACAGGGCCGAATGGGATAACTTCTCCCAACTTCTCAAAGCTTCCGGCATTTATTTAAATTCAAAGTCGGACTCCCTAATCTGGACAGGGGGCGATTGATCCGACAGATTAACTGCAAAAAATGTATATAAAGCTCTGGCCGCCTTTTCCTGGAACTCTTCAATAGCAACCTGGAGACAGAGGATTTGGAAAGACTCTTGCCCTCTAAAATACAAATTGTTCACTTGGCTCATGCTGGAAAATAAATTACTGTTCTGGGATAATTTTCAAGCGCGCGGCTGGGAGGGCCCAAACCGCTGCTCTCTATGTGCTCGTGACATTGAATCTTCGCTTCATGTTTTTGTTCTCTACTCATTCACCCGAGCGCTTTGGAAAGAAATTACATCTGCTCTAAAAATTCCTACACATTGGAGTGGTAACAATATTCATACTTGCTTCCAAAACTAGATTCTCAACAACAACACTCTTCCAATGCTTCCAATACACATTTGCTGGCATGTTTGGCTGTCCAGAAACGCTGCAATATTCAACGATAAGAAGCCATCTATCCTTCACATTTCTTCTCTCATTTTGACTGAAGAAAACAAACTTGTTAGGACATTATAGAATAAGCCAACAGTTCGGCGGCCTCTACACATTCCATTGGACAGGGCAGTGGCCTGGTTTGACGGGGCCTCCCAACTTGGGGGCGCGCTTTGTGGAGCTGGGGGGAAAATAGTTTTAAATTCACATTCGAGTATTCTCTGGACTTTGAACTACAGACAGGGTTCCAACACAAAGGTGGAGATCATTGGTGCTTGGACCTCTCTAGTTTTGGCTAGTCGCCACACTAATGTTTTGCTGCTCCTCGGTGACTCCAAGATCACTATTGATTGGCTAAACGGATTGGCAGACTTCCGAGTGGCAACCCTTAATTGCTGGAAGGAGCGAACCAAAGATGCTACTCTTCTTTTCAGAAAACTTACCTTCCAACACATTTTCCGAGAGGAAAACAACGAGGCTAACTCACTCTTGAAAAAAGATTTGCTCCTTCCTCTGAGTCAAATTTACTTTTCATTTTGGGAGGACAGTCATGAAGGACCTTCCTACAAGATAAACCTTTGATTTGATTCCTTCTTAGCGTAAATCAGATCTTTGACTGATTTGCCGTGTTTGTTGGGCCATTGATGGTTTTGAACCAAGTATTTTTTGGTTTTTCCTTGATTCGCTGTTGTATATGAAATCCGACATGTAAACTTTTATATCCTTTTGAATATAAAGAGCATTTTTTTCTCGTGAAAAAAAAAAATATGTATAGAAAAATTAAATGTATTTTGGATTAAGTATATTTAAAATTTTATATAGAGATAATTATAATTATAATTTTATGAAAGTATGTATTAATTTTATATCATTATATATGAAGTTCTTTTATATAAAACATACATTATTTTAAAAAGATATATGTTCTAAATATATGTTTATTAATTTTATAAAATCATTGTTTTATTTATTTGAGTGCGATTTGACTTTGTTGAAATTTTTTGTGGTGGAGTGGAGTGGATTTGGGAGCGATAACCATTGAGATATTTGTTTAAGGGTGAGTTGAAAGTTTTGGCAATGGATTTAGTAGTGGTTTTGGTAGTGGCAGGATTTTTTTGATGAGGTGTTTTGGTAGTGGTACAATTTTTATGGAGGGGTTTAGCAATGAAGAGGTTTTGGTAGCAACATGATTTTGGTAGAGGGATTTTGGAAATGGAGGGGTCTTGGTGGTGGAATAATTCTGGTTGATGGATTATGGAATTGGAGGGTCGGGACCTAGTATGATGTAATACCCCAATTTTGAGTCATCGTGTTAATAATGTAATTTTTTTTATCTGATGAAAGGTCGGAGTGTTTGTAAACATGAAAAGGTCAAAGAGATTAGAAATGCAATGCTTTGGATATTAATAATAATAAAATACATTGTTCATTGCAATATGAAAAAGGATAGAGTTATAGGGGGCTATGATTCCATGACTGAGGGGATAAAGGGGTTAAGCGTTATATTATATTTTATTTACCCATCTTTGATTTAGTGGTAAAATGGGTTACGTGGGATTCTTGGGGGAGGCCACGTTATGCATTGGCATGTGATTATTTAAACCTCGTTTTTGGTTATTGGGGGGTTACTCAATCATTTTTGGAGTTATTTCTCATTCATTCATTCGTATTTCTCATTCTTGTTCTAGGTTTGGACATGGAAAACCAATTGCTAGAGGTAATGAGCCATGGCTAGTTGGTTGCAGGAACTATCAATATTTCTAGCAAGTAATTGATGTGTGTGTGGACGATCATGTTGACATTTGTGAAAATAATGTCCACGATTGAGAATCCTTTGAGTTTCTAGCATTGATATTTTCTAACATGTAGCATTGATATCCTTGAAAAGAGGTGTAATAGCCTGAGGGATTGCATTACATAGAAGGGGGTTCATCTCTTAGGGTTATGCATGATAAAGAGGAAAGAGAGATAAGTTGGTTGTGGAGCCTGATTATCTTCCTGATTCATAGGTATTTGTTTTCAGTTTTTTTTACACCCCATGAAGACTTTACACCCCTCCACATGGGGGCATTGCAGGTGGGGGTTCAGAGGGGAATCCCTCGAAGGAAAAATTGCCTTGTAAAATATTGGAATTTTGTAGTCAATCTGGACCATTCATTATAAGGTCATAGATCTGACAGTAGAAGTTGTTTTAGGGTTTTTTTCACTAGAAGTAAACCCTCTTTTATGAAGGAATTGTATTGCGGTTGTGTGATCCAGATGGATCTTGGTGGCCATCCACCTTTTCCACTAAATCACCATTTTGAGCCTATGGTTTTGATAAACCATGATATTCACCCTTTTGATGGGGAATGGAATGTAATGTCATATTCATTTGTTAATTACATACATCATGGAATGATTTCCAAGTGGTCTTATCTACATGCCTACAAAATAGCATTAATTCATCGGATCCCATTAGAACTCCACAGTTAAGCGTGTTTAGGCTAGAGTAGTACTTGGATTGGTGACCTCCTAGGAAGTCCTAGTGTTTTACATGCCTATGACATTTTATAAAATTAGTCCAATTTGTCCCACATGCATCATCAGAATTTTTCTCCTCTCACTCTCTCATATATAATTGAGGTGAAGGAATCCCTTTAAGCATGCAATGGAGTGTGATGTAAATATTGTTGTGAATGAAGTGTAGCCAACATCTCTTTCTTTTCAAAGATAAACTACCCCATTCTACTAGTTTTTTTTCTACAATTGTTTTCTCTCTCTTGTTCATTAATAGAAGTTGGGGTTCACTATATTTTCGTGTTCTCTGCATTATCTCTGTGTATTTCCTTGTTATATAATGGTTATATTTTTTTCTTCATGTCATTCTCAAAATAATCTGGATCAGTGGTATTAGAGTAGATTGCTCCTTGTCGTTTCTCAGAGCAAGTCCTTGACGAGGTCAGGGTATGGAGAGTTGGGTCTCGATCTAATTTCACTTGAGGAAAATTGCTCTCACCAGCCTAAGAGACCTCCCATGGTGGAATAAAAGATAGATGACAAAGCATAAGATCCTTTAAAGACGTTTCTCAAGGAAGCCCTTGTGCGATAGAGGAACGAGATGATGGACAAATTTTATCAGATCCTTCGATGACTATCAATAGCGACAGATGAGGCATCTTCAATAAGAAGCCATTTTGCAAGTGCAACACCCTTCAAGGTACAAGTCAATTTTGATTTCCCCTTATTTGAAGGTCAGATATATGCAGATGCCCTAGAAAAATGGTTGAAACTACTATAAGTTTATTACTCTGTCCAAAACAAATTCGACAATAAAAAGATCACCTTCGCACTCCTTAAATACCTTCCCCATGTCATATCTTGGTGGGAAGTTTACTGGGAGAGGTACATCGTGGATGAATCTACATTATTTGGGAGAGAACCCACTTGGGCAGAATTTCTATATGCCCTAAAGGAGGAGTTATATCCTGTCATAAACTATGATAACCAATACATGAGATGGACTGCTGGATTACTAAGAGCGGGGGTGAATCAATAATAGTGTAATTATAATCCTTTTTCTTCAAATGTTATATCAATGTAAAATAATTATCCAATAATGAGCAGCAAGAAATAAACAATCACACACATACACAGTACACCATTTTTTTATGTGGAAACCCAAATCAGGATAAAACCACATAATTTGTTTTCTTATATGTCTTGAAGAATTACATTCATTGGAAGTACCAACTTCCTTTTTTTTCCAGCTGCAACTGAAAGGAGGCTCCAACCCTCTAGTTTCTTGAGCTATAACGTGAGGGAAGCTCCAACTCCTCAATTCTCTGGCTACAACCAGAAGGAGGCTACAACCCCCTATGTTCTCTGACTACAACTGGAAGGTGGCTACAACCACCTGTCCTTGACCCATCCCGCCACACTGAAGTAGAAGTAGAATGATGAAACCAATGTTACACTATCACTGTGAGATATACCGCTGTAAATATGTACCAATAAATCTGAACCATGCATCAACCTGTACCTCAACTTGTAATCAACCTGTTCCATAAACAAGTGCATCAACCATGCACCAACCTGTACCAAACAACATGTAATCAACCTCTACCATAAACAAGTGAATCAACCATGCACCAACCTGTACCAAAAAACCTGTAATCAACCTGTACCACAAACAAGTGCATCCAATCATGTACCAAGTATGTACCAATCATTTTTCAACTACTCATAAACTATGACTCAACAATATGTACCAACATCATCAACTATACACCTCATGTATGTGACAACTCATCAACTACTTGTCTTAACCATATACTCAACATGTACCTCAACCAAAATCCCTCATCAATTTCATCATCCAAATCTAATTTGTAGCTATGTAATAGACCTGGTGTATATGATCACATTCTTATAAAACTTCCTTAACTTTAACAACAAGAGACTAGCATTTTCATCAAACTTTTATTTAGTCTCACATGCCTAGTTTTGGATTAGTCAACAACCCTAACTTGAAGTAATCATAACTTTGAACATGTAATGTATAAAGATATGAAACTAATACACAATGTTCTTCAGTGTGTTTTCTACAATTCCTCCGAGTGTCACTACTTGTAACCTCTCAGAAAAGGAGTTATATCAAAAATGCCATACCTTGTTGAATTATGTCTTATTCTAGAGAATGACCTTGTAGGGTGTGCCCCGCACAAAATATTTGTATAATTGATATGAAAACATTACAAAACATATTACAGACTGTACCCTAACCAACATATTTTTGCTCACTAAATTTGGATCTGTTATAAAGAAGTTATGACGTTTTTACCCGAAACACATGTTTTTGACTAGTTTCAGGACTAGCCACAAACCCTATTTTCCACAGAGTGTAACTCCCAAAATACAATGACCCAAAAGAAAAAAAAATACCATAGATACTTGGGTACATTTTCTCAATGGCATAGCAATTTCATGGTTTGAATCATTACAGAAAAAAAGTTATAGCGAAAATGGTGAGATGACTTGTAAATAACATACCTTACAAAGCACCATCAAAAGAATTTATCCTTCCTTGCATTTCGACCTTCTTTTCTTCACCTTCCCTCAGAAATTAGGCTTAGATATCCTTGGTTACCTCAGACACCTATAGATATTCAATATTCTCAAGTGTAATTAAAATGAGAGAGCCTTGCCTCTTATGTATACTCTCCAAGTAGCTTCCTTAAAACATCTTCTAGATCACTTGGCCCACTTTACTTATTTTAGGGTTAACCCACTTCTAATTTGTCCATTAAATTTATTATTGAAATAATTTATTTTGTATTCACTTTGAATTATAATACACTCATCACTTCACTTTATCATTTACCTTTTAAAATCTCTTAAACCACTTTGACTACTTTGACCTTTTGGGGCTTCTAGATGACATATGAGTGTCCTCCAACTTCGTAAGGCCATAATTCTAAAACCGTGAGGAGTTATGTGACATTACACATATCACCGGAAATGGAATGACATGTAATATCCATCTAGAATAGTATTACCTTCAAATATAGCAAAAATTATACCGTTATCCATCAAACAAACTTGGGTCCATTACCCAAACATGGGTTCTCCAACTTCACATGGTCATAACTCTCTAACCGTGAGGAGTTATGTAACATTCTACATACCACCAGAAATGGCATGACAAGCACTATCCATATATGATAGTTTCCCTGATAAATTCATTGTCCTTCATCTCATTATTCCACAATTAATTATGGGTTCACTTACTCTGCAAAGCGTCTTCCCGTGAGGTCTTTCACCATAAGGGGACCACTTTGGAGTTCATCCATATTTACTTCTTATCAACCATGAAAAAAAAATAGCGAGTCATATTTACATCAAACAATATTGGGTCCATTACCCAAACCTTTGTGCTACGGGGCTTTCTTCAAGGGTTGACATCAATGACAACCAACCTTAATCAACATGGACAACTCTACGTTAGAAAAGAGAGCAAACGGTGTCAGAGTACACCAACATATTTCATACCTTGCGCTCAAATCTAGGTATCAATTACTCTGAGAAGCATCTGATTTTGAGGTACCATACTGGTCTACATAGGTAAATCCAAACAAAGATAGATTTCTTAAACATCTCCTCACTGGGAGTTGCTTATTGATATGCAATCAAAATTGAGCAAAAATTCAAGCATCAGAGTAAGTGGGAGAAGCATGGAAAAGAAAAATATTAAATCACATAATGAAGGATAGAGAAAGGAAGGCTAGCCTCAAGAGAGCCAGTCCCAGATGCAAGAAAAGAAGGGTAACATGAAGTCTAATAAAGACATTGGAAAGTGGTGTGAGTTCCACAACATCCCTTGGAAAAACACTGATGAATGTCACTCGATACAATCATTTGTGGCCAAGCTCGAATACAAAGAGTCAAACCCCAACTTCGAATCTGATTCAAAAAATAATAAAAGGAGATAGATCATTGATGCAAAACGCATTGTTACTATCGCAACTGCAAAAATCCAACCAGAAGAGGATCCTGAGGAGGGGTGGGGACTCTTCCATTCATAGATGTGGGTAAAGGGGACCCCACTGCATTTTTTTGTTGATAGCAGAAGCCAAAAGAACATCATCTCAACAATTTTTTTCAAGCACTTGGATTTTCCAACAACACCACACCCGCAGCCATACAACATGGGGTGGCTTTTCCAGGGTCAAGATTTTCATGTCAACCAATAGTGTCACATGTCCTACGACATTAATCCCTTCAAGGATGAGGTATTGTGTAATTTTTCCCCACTGGAAGTCTGTGATGTTCTATTAGATGAGCCATATATGTGGAGGCATCATTTTGTTTATGAGTCTCGACCCCGTAGCATCATTGTTACTCTAGGGGGTCATCTATACAGGATACCAGAGATAGTTTTGACTATTGTCCCACCAAAACAATTCCACAAAGTAATCTCTCATACTGCAAAGTTTATCCTCCTCACAATCTGATCAAAAGGTGAAAATAAGGACACTGCAACCACTACAGCCTCAAACTGAGACCTTTCTATATAGAAGAAGTAGATCGACAAAATTGTAGAAGAGTACCAAGATGTTCTTGTTGCACCTATGTGGGTTCCTCCACACTACCCAATCAAGCAAGGTTATAACAGAACCCTTCATATGATTAATTTTTCATCTTCACTGACAGAGTCCTCCCACACTGAGGTAGATCATGCAGCTAGATTGTTTGAACAAATCCAACCCCTCCAGCAATAGCTTCATGAAAACATTCAACAAGCTAAGCAGGACAACTTCTTCAGCAAGAAAAGCAACACACTTCATATTTAGAAAAAGTCTCCCCATCTCCCATGGGAAATTAATGCAATGGGGATCATTTCTTCCTAAGGGGGGAGAAATGATCCAGATGGATCTTGGTGTCCATCTACCTTTTCCACTGAATCACCATTTTGAGCCCGTGGTTTTGATAAACCATGATATTCACCCAAACCATGATATTCACCCTTTTGATGGGGAACGAAATGTAATGTCATCTTCATTTTTTAATTGCATACATCATGTAATGATTTCCAGGTGGTCTTATGTACATTCCTACAACATAGCGTTAATGAAATGGATCCCATTAAAACTCTGCAGTTAAGTTCACTCATGCTAGATTAGCACTAGGATGGGTGATTGCCCGGGAAGTCCTAGTGTTTTACATTCCTATGTCATTTTATAAACTTAGTCCAGTTTATCCCACATGCATCATAGAAATTGTTCTCCTCTCACTCTCTCACATATAATTGAGGTGAAGGAGGCCCTTTAAGCATGCAATGGAGTGTGATTTAAATCTTGTTGCGAATGAAGCATAGCCAACATCTCTTTATTTTTAGATATAAGCTATCCCATTCTGCCAATTTTTGTTATACAGTGTTTTTCTCTCTCTTGTTCATTAATAGAAGTTGGGTTTCACTATATTTATGTGTTCTCCACATTATCTATGTGTATTTCCTTGTTATATATCGGTTATCTTTTTGTATTCATGACGTTCTCAAAATAATCTGGATCACTCTGTGTGTAGGTGATTATTGTATTCTGAGAGAGGAGACTGTGAGAGAAAGAAGAGGAAGTTACAGTGGGTGTGTTGTAGGTTGTATCCCTTCATTTTGTTGGATAATAAAAAGGAAGGACCTGGCAATTTCTCCGGTGGATGTAGCTCACATTGGGTGAACCACGTATATATGTGTCTCTATTGTATTGTGTATCTTCTATTTTTTATTTCCGCATTTGTCTTATTTTATTGCTCCGCAGTCCTATTTTTCTAACAAGATGGTAAATTAGGAATGTTGTTTGGTTGAGAAAACTATGAGATTTTTATTGTTGACTAGTTTGGGAAACTTAGAGTCGGCATAAAACCCATCCTTGTAGATTCAAAGTGTTGGATCAAGGGTGGACTATTGCAAATATTTTATGTGAAACAGAGCTAGTTGGAGAACTATTACATAAAGATAAGTTATCTCTGTGTATTCTTTGTAATTTATATTTCATTGTGTAAACAATTTAACTTTGTGTTGTGTTTAAGACATGTTGGTTTGTTGTTAATGTTATGCATGGCATGTTAATCATTTTATTTCATAGATACATATGTTTCTTGTTAATTGAATGTGCATGTATTATGTTTCTTTATTCATTAAATGGTATCAAAAAATTGAAATCACCTAGGAAGGTGGATTTTATAGGTACCTGGGAAATGTTGGGAAGTGAGTACGTTACAGATTGGTATCTGAGAAAATCTTTTCAAGTTCCCTGATAACATATTATGTTACAGATTGGTATCAGAGAATGATTTTCATCACTTGGGATGTATGGTACAACTTATAGGTTGAAATATTATCTTTTGCACAGAGGCTGAGTTGATAGGTGCTTGGGAAGTTGAAGGAATTTCTTGAAATTAAACATTTTCATGAATTTGCAAAAAAATGGGAAATTTTGGAAATATGTGAATACCTTTTTGTACAGTGACATGATGATGATGTGGAATCCATGTGGTGGTGGACCACCTTGGTAGGCGTGGCAGGTCGGGATAACCAGAGATCTAGATAACCCTTTAAAGGAAAATATAGATAGCATTTAAATGAAAAGATGAATCAGGATTCTAGAACCGTAACTATATGGGTTCACGAAAATAAAATAATTCTTCTTAAGTGTATTTTAAAAAAAATCCAGATTCCAGATGTGGGAACCTAGACATAGTGGAACCTCTAACCTGGGCAGCGAAGGTCTTGTCATTGATTTTTCACACCTTTAAAACTAAACTTGGATGTCGTATGTGAAACTTTGATGCAAGGTAACCTTGTATTTAGATTATTAGATATATCAATGTTGGATGCCACCTTGTATATAGATAACTCTTGAAGTGGAAAGGAAGACGTCGAATGAAAAAACCTTTCATTTGGAATGATGATAATTTGGATATCTAGACTATTGGAAACTATTTTGTTAAATTAAATTAAAATCTAGATTTTGGATATATGAGGAAGGACTAGAGTGATTGGAGGAGTGACATGGAATCCCCTATGGGTTCCATGTGGATAGTGGCACCATGTCAGCAGTTGCTACATTAGCAGTTTCCACATTAGTAGTTTCCTCATCAACAGAGCCACAATGGCAGGTTTCTTATGGCAGGGCCATGGTGGTAGACTAGATACCATGGGTGATATCAAGAGTATTAGTAGGCAGTTTCATAGATTTCCCTTATGGACCGATCCCAACAAGAATTTGACACATGCACCTTTTGTGGTATGGTGGTATCGATACTTTGGTTGTTGATTAACCTACCTCCACCTTCAAATCCTAAGATCATCTAAACTTTTCATCTACCTAATCCTCCATCATTATATCTGGGGGTTGGGCATGTTGCATGCTAGGGGTAAAGGTGTGGGATGGGACCTTTCCATCCCCACATCCTATGTTTAAGTTCCAAGTGAAATTATGTCACTAGAAGCATGTATGTTGAGGTGGAGGAATGATATTGTGCCATGTGGTATTCAGGTATGGGTGGGGCCTACATTATTGAATAAGATAATTTGAGATATAAGCTAGTGGAGATCCAAATAAATTCCCTTTTAACAAAATCTTGAATGTTGGACAATACTTGGAACCTTGTTGATGGAACCATGTCAATCCAAATAGTTGGAGGATTTGGATTCACTCTAAGGGATTCGAATGGATATGGATCCGAGAATCTAGAATTATCAAAATTCACCACTTTTCCATGAGTCTGGATGTTGGATGGAATAAATCTGCAAGTGTAGTGGTCGGAACCTAGAAGGTGGAACCCAAAATCCAAAAATATTGGATTCACTTAAAACTTTAATTTCAATGAGGAAAAAATATGGATATGGATATCCAAAGATCTAAGTGTCAAAAAGTATTTTTAAAACCTTATTAGCTCGAAGTCGGATGCCAGATGCCCTGCCCCTCTAAGACCATGACCAAAACCTTGCAGACAGAACCCTTAAGCTGGGTTTCTGGAGAAGTTTCTCTAAAAAGAAAGTATGTATCTAAATTATATCAAAAATTATATCGTTAATTGACAACACTTTCTATGTTAGTTGAGAGAAGTTAGTAAAATTGCACCAATAGAGAAAGTGCATATTTTGGGTGAAAGCGAATTTTTCAAGAAGCCATAACTTTCACCTTAGAGATCAGATCAAGGAATGAGAATAGTCATTGGAAAGTTGATTCATAGGTGAATAAAATTAAAATATTATAATTTTGATAAGTGTGATATGATTCTTCATTATTTTAGAAGAAGATGCACCTATAGCATTAATTGACAATTTTTTTATAATATGCATAATTCTAACAAAAATAGTTGCTTGCACATTTTGTAAAATTAGGGGTATAACCATATAAATTCAAGCTCAATATTTAATATTAGAGATATGGAGTATGCACAAGGAGCTTATAAATGAAAGGCCAAAATATCAGTGTGGGTAATGCAAAGAAAAAATCTAATGGACACAGGAGCAGAGTGGAGACAAAAAAATTGGTATAGACTATGAGAAGTTTGAGAATGGAAGTGCAAATTTATAGAGCTGACAATGAGAAGATAATGACAACACAATAGGAGCATAATCAAATAAAAACTCATCTAATGCAAAGAATAAATCATTTGCAAAGGAAAGTGAAGAATGGATCATGCTCAAGACATGAGGAAGAAGGAAGACATCATGCAAGAAGAGATAAATACTAAATATCGAGTAGTATTAAGAAGTGTTAGTGGAACTCATAGACATCACTATTCACCTAATCATTCAACCACAAAATTTTATACATCTAAAGAGTCAAGGAGAAACCCGGAACTTTGTTCTATTAGGCATCAAAGAAGAAGAAAAAGGCGAGATGATGCTAAGGCTTGGTTGCTTGGAATTAGAAAATATTTTCAGTTTCACAACTACTCATCTAACCTAGAAGCCAGGGTTGTCACATACCATTTTCATGGAAAATATTCTATGTGGTGGGATCAATTGAACAAGTTGAGAACATTGGTGAGAATAATATTTCTTGGAAGCAGTGCTAGAAATACTTCCAGAAGGATTATCTTTTAGATCACTATTATGATAAGAAGATGTAGGAATTATTTGAAATCAAGTTGGAGAGCATGACCATGGAAGAATATGAAAATATTTTCTTGGATTTGATGAGTTATGTTTGTTTTATAAAAGAAGAGAAGGTCAAAATACAAAGGTTTGTAAGTGGACTACCATCTTTATATAAATATAAAATTCAATTTGATGAACCCAAAAATTTGGCAGAGAGGATTAGAAAGGATAAGTACATGTATGAGCAAGGAAAAGGCAGAGAACCTTTTCATAAATATTGGAAGAATAATGAGAAGGAGAAATTAGAT
>ML817032.1:70615-91413 GCA_009831015.1 Picea engelmannii | reverse complement strand
AACATCATACCATTAGGATATTGTGATATCCTAATTGGAATTGATTGGTTGGAAAATCATCATGCTTTCTTAGAGTTCCATAATGATACATTTATATCTCCTGATGAAAAAGGAAAGAAGAGCATTGTGTAAGGAATTCCAAGATCCATTTCTATCAGGGAGATTTCAACCTTACAACTGAAAAGTTGATTTAGGAAAGGATGTCAATTGTATGAAGATCATGTAGAGGAGACAAAAAAGACAAAGATCCAAGTATTGAAGTTTTTAAAGTGTTTCAAGAGTTTGAGGATGAATTCAAATAAATACCAAGATTTCCACCAAAGAGGGTTATATATTTATCTATTGATTTAGTACCGGGTACTTCCCCAGTATCAAAGACTCCTTACATAATGAGTACACCATAATTCAAATAATTCCAAATGAAACTAGAATAATTTTTGAATAAAGGGTACATACACCCAAGTGTATCACCTTGGGGAGCACCATTACTCTTTGTGAAAAAAAAAAGATGGAATGTTGAGGTCGTGTATTCACTTTAGATATTTGAATAAATCCACTATGAAGAACAAATACCCTCTACCCAGAATTAATCACCTCTTAGACCAACTAAGAGGAGAAAATATATTTTCAAAGATAGAATTGAGATCAAGATATCACAAGGTGAGAGCCAAGGAAGAAGACACTAGTAAGACAAATTTTAGAACCAGGTATGTGCGTTATGAATTTTTAGTGGTGTCTTTTGGATTGACCAATGCACTGATTGTCTAGATAAGTTTTTCATTGTGTTCTTGGATAAGTTTTTCATTGTATTCTTGGTTGGCATACTTGATATTGATGTCACTTGATATTGATGTTGCAAGTTTTAAGGGAACATCATCTATATGCCAAGTTAATCAAGTGTTATTTTTAGCAAGAGCAAATCCATTATTTGGGCCACATTATTTTAGAGGAAGGTATAACAGTAGATACAAATAATATTAAATCCATTATGGGATGGAAAACACCAAAGAATGTTTCAGAAGTTATATCCTTTATGGGATTAGCTCGATACTGTAGGAGATTTATAGAAAAATTCTCTAATATTTCGCATCCCATAAATTATTTACAAAATAAGGGAATTAAGATTGAATGAAAAGAAGAGTGTAAAGAAAATTTTAATTTATTGAAAGAGTTACTTACTAGTGCACCTATTTTTCATATTTTTGACCCAAATTAAAATTTTGTGGTATGTACATATGCATGCAAATAAGGACTTGGTGGAGTCCTCACATAGAATGGACATATCATTGATTATGAGTCTATAAATATTAAGGAACATGAGAGGAATTATGCCACACATGATTTGTAACTTCTTGCTATAGTTCATGCATTGAATATGTGGAGGCATTATTTAATGGGGAAGAAATTTCAATCAAGAATACACCACAATGGTCTAAAATATATTTTTAAGAAACCAACCACAATGGTCTAAAATATATTTATAAGAAACCAACTTTAAATCCCAGGAAAAAATATGGTTGGAATTCTTAAGTGACTATGACTTTGACATTAGACATATCAAAGGAAAAAGAAATAAACTTGTTGATGCACTCACTAAAAGGGTACATATCTTGCATTCTAAAATCATTAGTATTCATCAGTAAAATTTAAAGAGAATAAATTAGATGCTATTGTTACAAACCAACATTACATATAGGTAAAAAAATGATTACATCGGGAATAAGTACAACATATATTTAAAGAGTATAAGATGGGAGAAGATGGAGCACTTATGCATAAAAATACAATTTATGTTCCTAATTCCAGAGAACTCAGTAATTTGTTGTTAAAAGAAACACATAATGTTCCATATGTTGGGCATCATGATTACCAAAAAACAATTTCATCAATATGAAGCCAATACTTTTGGCTAGGAATGAAGAATGATGTTGTTGATTAAATTTCCAGATGCATGGAATGTCAAAGAGTGAAAGTTGAGCATAGACACCCAACAGGTTTGCTACAACCATTACCAATCCCAAAGTGGAAATGGGAAGTGGAAACTATTTATTTTATCACTAAATTTCAAAGGAAAACATGAAAACATGATTCAATAATGGTAGTGGTGGATAAATTGGCAAAGGATGCTCACTTTATTCCAGTGAATATGACTCATATGAAAGCTAATATTGCAGAAATTTACATGAGGAACATTTCTAGGTTGCATGGAATACCTAAGGCAATTGTTTTAGACAAAGATACAAAGTTTAATTGAAAATTTTGGAGAGGATTATTCAGGGGATTTAGTACAAATCTAAACTTTATCACAACATACCATCCACAATCAGATGGGAATACACAATGTACCATCCACAATCATATGGGAATATGGGGAGAGTCAACCAAGTGATTGAAGACATGTTGAGAATATATGTGATGGATAAGCCATCTAAGTGGGAAGATTAATTGCATCTGGTTGCGTTTGCCTACAATAATGGGTATCAAACTTCATTGAAGATGATCCTATTTGAAGCTTTGTATGGTAGAAAATGTAATACTTCAGTGAGTTTGGACAACCTAGTAGACAAAGTAGTACTTGGGCCAAAATTGTTCAAGGATATGGAATAACATATGGTTAAAATTAAGAAGAATTTGAAAGAATCACAAGATATGAAGAAGAGTTATGCAGATAAGAACATGAAAACAAAATAATTTAAAATGAGAAAGAATGTATTTTTGAAAGTGAATCCCAAGAAGATCTCATTGAATTTGGGCAGCTCTACCAAGCAAGCAACCAAATTTTGTGGCCCATTTGAGATATTCAATAGAATGGGGTTAGCTTCATACATGCTTGCATTGTATACTTCCATGAATGTGCATAATGTATAACATGTCTATTTGCTGAAAAAGTATGTACATGATCCTAACCATGTCATTGATTGGACTTTGATCCAAGTGGATCCAAAAGGATACTTTCACGTCCAACTGGTGTGCATATTGGATAATAAGGTCAAGGTGCTCCAAAATCGATCCATATGATTGGTAAAGGTTCAGTGGAGATGTTACAGTCTTGAAGATGATACTTGGGAGCATAAGGATACCATGCGAGAAGAGTACCCCTGATGTTTTCAAGACTTTTGAAGTTTTGACTTCACTTTTGTATATATTCACTGAGGATAGTGCCAAAATAAGGGGGGGTGAATGTAATAGCCTGATTTTGAGTCCCCATATTAATAATGTATATTTTTTTTATTTTATGAAAGGACATAGTGCCTATAAAGTTGAAAAGGCAAAAGAGACTAGAAATGTAATGCTTTGGATATTAATAATAAAAAAAATACTTCATTCACTGAAAGATAGACAAGGAAAGAGTTATAGAGGGATATGATTCCATAAGAGAGGGGGATAAAGGGGCCAAGACTTTTATTATATTTTTTTTACCCATATTTGATTTAGTGGGAAAATGGGTTATGTGAGCTTCTTGGGGGAGGCCAGGTTATGTATTGGCATGTGACTATTTTAACCCTATTTTTGTTTATTGGGGGATTACTCAATCATTTTTGGATTTCTTACTCATTCTTCCATTCTTCTTTCTCACTCTTGTTTTGGGTTTGGACATGAAAAATGAATTTCTTGAGGTAGTGAGCAATGGCTAGCTGGTTGTAGGAACTATTGGTATTTCCAACAAGGAATTGATGCCTATGTGCATGAGGATGTTGAAAGTTGTGAAAAGACTATCCATAGTTGAGAATCCTTGGAGTTTCCAACATTGATATTTCCTTACCAATATCACTGAGATCCCTATAAATAGGTGGAACAACCCGAGGGACAGCATTACAGATAAGGGGGTTCATTTCTTTTGGTTATGCAGGCAGAAGGCGAAAGATATATGGTAAATTAGGATTGTTGTGTCATTGAGAAAATTGTGAGATTTTGATTTCTTTATGGTCCAGGAAACTTAGAGTTTTCCTAGGACCCATCCTTGGAGATTCATAACCTCGTCTCAGGGGTGTCCTATGCAAGGATCTTATGTGAAACCGAACCTAAGGTTGGGTGTAATTTCCAATGTATAAATCCATTTGGTGAACTATTACGTAACTATAAGTTCTCTCTATGTTTTTGTTGGGCCTCTAATTTGACACCATTTGCATTGCTAGTGAAACTCTTTTTACTTACCAAAACCACTCTTTTCACCATATTGCTCTTTTTGCTATAAAGTTCATGCAAAGGCTCATAATGTAATTGCATTGGTTTATTAGCGTTTTCCCATTGTTTTTTATTAATTATAGAAATTAGAAGTCATTTTATTGCTAATGTTGTTTTTTCCTAGCTTGAGATCCTATAACCCACATGGAGGTCCAGTAATTCACATCATCGTTTGTCATACTTCCAAAGTTCTAGAAGGAAATCCAAGACAAGGGTTTTGTCACTTGGACTCTTGACACACTTTTGTGTTAATCATATTGCATCTAGGTCACACATGTGGTCCTTGAACTAATGAATAACACTTCATCCAAAATAAGTAGCAGTTTCCAAACATTCGGCTTCTTGCATGAATTCCAAGGCAATGAAGCCAAACATAGAAAGTTCATGACATGGGTTTTATGCAGAAGGATACAAATTGAGAATTGCAAGGGCCTATTTCCAAAATGGTCTATGGTTTTGGAAATACAAATAGTTTTCTAAATGTGTAAAACCCATATTTTATGTTATGGTCCAAATTAGCAACAATTTCAAACAGACAACATATAGCACAATTTCAGAGGAGATGAAGACAAATATCGGGAAATTAAAACATGGTTTTTTTTCCAGAATATGATAAATTGAGTAAAGTGTGGAAAGTTTCTCAAATTGAGAAATTCTTTAGTAGATTTATGCAGATCTTTAACAAGGATTTTCATAAATTACATGTTGTGCCCAAATTTGTAAAAACCCAAAATTATTTGTTAGCAACAATTTGGCTAAAGTTGTAAAGGTTTTTTTGAGTTATCTCCCACCTCTCATGTATAAATACGGAGGTGTAGTAAGATATAGGTACACAAAACATTAGAGATCAAACTTTGAGATTGATATTCTTGTATCAATTTGTATCATTGATATTGTTCAATAAAATGATGGTGTTTTGAAGTTCAGTTCGTGGTTCCATTTGATCTAGTTTTGTAGTTGTTTTAGAAATTGGATGTCGATTGGGAGGGCCCACCAATATGACTATCGTTGCTATGTACAATTAGCATAGGGTTTGTAAGTTTGTTTTCCTCTATTTTTTTAGTTTTGGTTTCATTTATTTTATGTAATTAATTTCATGATTGTTTATGTTCTAATTGTGTTCAATGTATCAACTTGTCAATAGAGTTCATTTGAGTTGGAATTGTGCCATGAACACATCCCTACAATCATTTTGATTTCACCATTTGAATACATCATATGTGTAACTTTGTTTTCATACAATTTTGATTTACAGACAACATCTTTGTTTTCAATTTTTATGGAGTACTAACCCAAGTATAACTTGAATAGTTGCATTGTAGTTTTTATTTATAAATGTGTGATATTTCCATTCATAATTGCAAATAGATTTTGTTAAAATATAGGGTTGTATCATTTGAGATTACAGATTTAGATTACAAGTGCTTGATTTTGTTAATATAACTTTTATGTGCAAACATGTGTATGGATCGATCCTTATTTTTTCCATTCCTTTTCTCAACACTTTTAGTTTAGTAATTGAATTTATTTGGTTACATGTAGCATAAATCTCATTGGGGGTTGAATGATAACATTTATTTGAATTTTGTATGAAAAAATTGTGTGCCTCATAGTGAAAGAAATATAACATGTGCCCTTTAAAACTCTCCATTGTTACCCAGTGAAGATCATCTCCTTTTCTTTTTTCAAGTGCTAGTGTATGAAATAGAGTATCCTTTTACAAGCTTTGTTTTCTTTTGCAAATTAAGAGAACAATGTCACTTGAAGGTAGGAATGAGATTTTATCTAAGAATTGATTACATGGATGCTCAGGAATTGCTTGAGTGAAATATAGTGGTCTATGCAAGTGGATCACTTTCTTGTTTTGCTGCCCAATGAACAAGTTTCTTGTGATTTGGTAGGAGTATAGTTTCATGTTCTATTCTCTACACACAAAATGTTGGAAACTCTAATCGTATGCCCCCAGATTGATTATTTAATGATCAACAATTAAGTTGATTAATTTGCCCAACATGTTTGGCACCATTGTCGGGGAGGTGCTACAAGGAATTAGAGCATGGGTAGGTTATTTTGACCAAAAAAAATTGTAGCTATAGTTTCAAATTGGGGGAGGAGAAGAAGTAATATGAAAAGGCACCCTTATTTCATAATTTTTGAAGGGGTTCTATCTTGACGCATTCACTTTGGTGAGTTTCTTCGAAGCCTCATTGTTTCCTTTTATGAAAGTGTGTTTTCTTTTGGTTTGATTCATGGAAAGGAACAAAATAACTCATGTCTTAGTAGCGTGAGAGAATCCAAGTAAATGATGATTTTGTTTTGAAATTGTTTCTTTTGGACAATTTCATTTAGGAAAATTTTCTTTTAGAGCTGTAAGATCCCCTCGTTAACTAATCCATTTATGAGAAGGACCTCTAAATTAGCAGGGAGAACTTAAGAATGCTCAAAATTTGTTGAGCAAGGGAGGATGCATTACTACAAGGATTTTCTCAAATCCTTGTCCACACTCTAGAATTGTCACTAAGGATGAATATGCAATCCAAGAAGTAGAAATAGTGGAAAAAAGGGTCCATGAACATGCACTACAGGAGGAGAACTTATAAGTTTATTCTAATTATTCTTATCAACATCTAGAGGAGATCCAAGAATCGTGAACCACAACTTATGAAGAGAAACACTTAGAGATAGATATTGAATCATTTTTTGCATTCCTATCACCATATCATTTGTATATTCTGAAGTGGGATGACCAAGTTTCCAAAAACCTTCCTCGCATGACAATAAAAAAGGACTAGGGAGACAATGACTACATTGATACTTGGTTCCAAACAATCATTATTCCACGACATTCCTCCATTATTCAACACTTCTTGACACCATCTCCACTAAAGAAACTAGCCACACATATCCTGGTACTCATCAAGGTATACTTTTCAAATTTGGATGTGATTTTAACAGAGATCATATTCCACAAATGGATGCATTGGAAACACTCCTACACTTGAGAAAGTGTTTTCTTTTTCAATTAAATTAGGATAGTGTAAATAAATGAATAAAATAACAAAGAGAAAAAAAAATTCCAGTTGTGAAAACTAGTTTACTAGCGCAACTAGACATGAGTTTTTCTTGAAAACTAGACAACTAGCAAGAAAAACTCTCAATAATGCTTTGTATTTGGTTCAATTTTGTATTATGGTTATTTAAAATAATTAATGTTTTATGCTCATGGTAGATGATGCGATATTCATTAAGGCCCACCTTCTGAAAGATCTCATCCCATTAACTCCATCACATCATCCAGTATCAAGATTAGAGATGTTTATAAGTACCTTAGGGCCTACATGCCTTAATGGAAAGTTCTCTCACTATCAGCAAGGGAATACATCAATGTCCCTTGACTGATGGATTTTATAGGTGTTTGACTGCAACACATCCATTCACACCAACTAGAATGACTTTTGTACCTTGATTCTCATTGACATTAATGGTGGGTCATCTCGCATTGGTTAATGATTTACTTTATTGATTGGTAATCCTATGATTTATTTCTATGTTTGACTCCAAGTAAATTTATTCACATAGATTGAATTGTACAACTAGGGGATGAGGACGAAGACTATATGTATTAATGGTATCAACAATAACTTGTAGTCGTTTGATTTCTTATAACATTGTGTTTATATATTGTTCCAATAAATATTTCCATTAAATCTTGTAGTAGCCATAGTTAACTCCATCCTCCTTCTTCAACAGATTTGAATCAACTTTCGTCAATTTACACATTAGAATTCAAAGCAAAGCATGGTTATTTCAAGAAAGGATTTCATCATTTTATTCACTCTATATCCTTGATAGCTTTCATTGCTTCAAAATAAATGGTCTTGCAGATGTCAAACCTTCTAACAACAACTGCAACTTTCAACAATAGCATCAACATTCATATTTTTGGCATTTTCATCATTTACAGGCAGTTCTATAACCATCATGTTGTCCTGTAACCATTGTTTTCAAGGACCCCTATATTAATTGGACTTTTTCTTGCAATTTGAAGTTCGTTGGATTCAAGGTAAGGGTCTAGAGCTTCCCAAGTAAATTTTGTCTCTTCTCTCCATCACTCTATAGGTCTACATCAGTAGCATCATCCATTTGTCTTCTCTTTGTCTTCTCTTGTGCAAATAATCAATCTCAACACCAGCAATGTCATAATTTTGTCATCTCTTCTACATCAGCATTTGAAAATTCATCTGGTTGAACAACAAGAATTCAATGATATTGCAAGCTCAGCTCAATGCAACAACAGTATCAAGTTTCCTTTGTTCCATCCATTCCAGCATGAGGTAAACTTGAGGTAATAAGGAAACATTTGTTTTTTTCTAGTTTATTAAAAACATGGGAAACTTTATTTGTATTTACTTATGAGCTCATTCATATATCATATATTTTTATCCTATAAACATATACTCTGCTCATATACTTCTTAATCATCTTATAACCTATCCATATCCCATACCTATATCCTCTATCCTTACCCATTTTCTTTATTGCATATGATATTTTAACTATTGTGTTCAATGACTACTCTGTCACCCATGATCATCACTCCATTCATGCAAGATCATTGCATTAGATGGTCAATATCTATAATCTTTTCCCATTTCGTTTGAACCCCACTTATTACGAATCACTACCAGGATTCAAAATAAGTTTGAATTCAACCATACTCTACCTCCAAGCTCCCAAAATCCATATTCCCCACTAACAGTGTGAATCATTCAAAACAAAGTACCCTTGCATACCCTCTTATGTTCTCAATTGTGGTGGTATGGCGAAATGTGACATGGTAAGACAATATCCATCAGTCATACCCTGAGTATAGTGCTAGCAAACCCTTCTTCAAATTCACAGGATGACTACCATTTCTCATAAAATTACAAAGGTATGATGCCTTTGTAACAAAGGAATTCACACAAGATTTCAATGGTAGTATGGCTCATATGGGTGATCTAGTGTTTGTTGTTCCTGAGAAAACATTAGCTTGAGCCACAGGGATCCTGCGAATAGGGGAAATTTGGTTCAAGAATAAACATGTAGAGAAAGGGGTCTGGGATCAATTCTTGTGCTCAACGGGACTGAAAAAAAGGGTGCTTACAATGTGGATTGTAGAGAAATTGAGAAATTTCATGTTTTTTTCTCCATATAGTTATCACCAGTGAGGGACAATATTTCATTCTCTTTCTTTACCATATCCTCCTTCTATTGCATTTTAAATCTGGTAATCATTTGAATTTTATATTTTATCTCTATCAACACTTGGGTAGAATGGCTAAATGTGTGTAGGAAAACCCTAAGAACATTGATCAAATCCTATATCATCATGGCTTGATCAAAACTTTAATTGTTGAAGAATTGAATGAAATAGGTGATATTTGGGAAGAATTTCTATATTAGAATGGGTTTGTTTCTAGAAGGACTCCATATGAAGAGATACCCCAAGAACCTGTCTTTATTCCTGATGAGAATTAAAAAAATCAACAGTGAAGGCCTCATCTCCCATGGAGGTGATGGATTCACTACTCATGATGAAACCCATAAAAAGACTCATTTGAAATAGAAGCATCGACAGTGTACCCCTATTGCACCAGCCATCCCTACTCCTATCGCATCATTCATTCCTTTCAGAATTACAAGAAGTGTGTCCAAAAAAAAAACAAATTTCATTTCAATTTCACCATTTGAATACATCAGAAGTGTAAGTTCATTTTCATACAATTTCGATTTGCAGACAACATCTTTGTTTTCAAGTTTTATGGAGTAATAACCCAAGTATAACTTGAACAATTGCATTGCAATTTTTATTTATAAATGTATGACCTTTATAAAGAATGGGATCCATGAACAACTCAAGGAATGGGATCCCCCTTCACTATGCACAGTCCCTCATGTCTTCCCACTTCCCTCTAGGGCTCCATCACTCGTTGGATAGGAATCTCTCTTGTTGGGGACTCCTGGGATGTAATCTATAGTAGGGAAAACTCACATCAACAAACTCACATGTTGTTGGGGTAATCTCTTATATTGATCTCACTCTATAGGCAAAAAAACCCACTTCATCATGAATTTAAAGCTCCAACAAGTTTCCATGCATGCCCACTATGGCTACCTTCAAGCTCTAACACTATATTCCCCCTTATTGTCCCAAAATTTGCATGTAAAAAATACTCTCCTTTCCTATACGAATTTCCTTTTCTCCCATGCTTGTTGACTCTCCCAATTCCCAAAGTTGATTGTACTCAGCCCCAATCCTCTCATTCACTATGTGAAGTGACTTTTCACACCTACTCTCTTACATGTGTTTAATGATTTGGGATTTGATACACTCAAGAAGAAATTTGAAGGCTTATACACAATAATAATTTTAGAAAGGTGGGTTGGAATTAATACCCAAGAATAATTACCCCTCATACCCCCTCTTAGAACCTTGCCTCTCTTGTGAAAACTTAGCCCCCATTAATCTATATATGTCCTTATCCATTCGGCATTACATTTGTTTGCATTATCCATGTCCTTCTACAATCAATGTTACATTTATTTGCATTATTTTTTGATACACAATAGTTACATATTACATTGCTTGGACTGTGACCATATATTCCATTTACATTACATCATTAAAACAAGGATGTTACACTCCCCTCTCACTATGAATTTCACCATCCTTGATGCACAACACCATACCAGTATACATATACAATATTTACATCATAATACTTGATACTTTTGCATGTTCACAACTCCCACAACAATTCCAACCATCAATATCTTGTTCACCACAACCTACACAACCCAAGTAAGTGTACCCCCTTCTTTGCACTACAATCCTTTGGGCTATACCACTTCCCTTTTAAGGATTCAATATAGATCAGATAGGAAGTCTCTAAGATGTGGCTCTAGAAACTCCAACTGCCAAAATGGAGTCTTTCACACTTATATACAAATATACATTCAATTTTCTTCAAAATTTGAAAAGAATTATGAGTACTCCTCCTACATGGTCTCCTCGTGCTTCCACATGGTGTCTTCAAGACTGCATAAAGTCCATTAAAATTTTACCAGACCAATGGATTTGTTCCTGAGAACTTTGAATTTTTCGTTCAGGATGCGCATTGGTTCCACTTAAAAGTCCCCTTTGTGATCCACTTGGATATCATTCCAATCAATTACATGGTTAGGATCACAAACGTATTTTTTCAATAAAGAAAAATGAAACACATTATGAATTCCCATGGATGCAAGCATGTATGCAACTAGGCCTATCTTCTCTAGAACTTCAAATGACCCATAATATCTCGTTTCTAACTTTGGAAAAGTTCCCAATATTAGTGAGCTCATTTTTTCCTTTACTTTTAGAAACACATGGTCCCCCACTTTGAATTCTATGTATGTCTTGATTTTATCCGCATAACTTTTTTTCTTGTATTATGAAACCTTCAAATTCTTCTTGATCTTTACATGTGTTTAATGATTTGGGATTTGATACACTCAAGAAGAAATTTGAAGGCTTATACACAATAATAATTTTAGAAAGGTGGGTTGGAATTAATACCCATGAATAATTACCCCTCAGACCCCCTCTTAGAACTTTTCCTCTCTTGTGGAAACTTAGCCCCCATTAATTTATATATATCCTTATGCATTTGGAATTACATTTGTTTGCATTATCCATGTCCTTCTACAATCAACATTACATTTATTTGCATTATTTTTTGATACACAATGGTTACATATTACATTGCTTGGTCTGTGACCATATATTTCATTTACAATACATCATTAAAACAAGGACGTTACACTCCCCTCTCGCTACAAATTTCACCATCCTTGATGCACAACACCATACCAATATACATATACAATATTTACATCATAATACTTGATACTTTTGCAAGTTCACAACTCACACAATAATTCCAACCAACAATATCTTGTTCATCACAACCTACACAACCCAAGGAAGTGTACCCGCTTCTCTGCACTACAGTCCCTCAGGCTATACCACTTCCCTTTTAAGGATTCAATATGGATCGAATAGGAAGTCTCTAAGATGTGGCTCTAGAAACTCCAACTGCCAAAATGGAGTCTTTCACACTTATATACAAATATACATTCAATTTTCTTCAAAATTTGCAAAAAATTACAAGTACTCCTCCTACATGGTCTCCTCGTTCTTCCACATGGTGTCTTCAGGACTGCATAAAGTCCATTAAAATTTTACCAAAACAATGGATTTGTTCCTGAGAAATTTGAATTTCTGGTTCAGGATGTGCATTGGTTCCACTTAAAAGTCCCCTTAGTGATCCACCTGGATATCATTCCAATCAATTACATGGTTAGGATCACAAACGTATTTTTTCAATAAAGAAAAATGAAACACATTATGAATTCCCATGGATGCAAGCATGCATGCAACTAGGCCTATCTTCTCTACAACTTCAAACGACCCATAATATCTCGTTTCCAACTTTGGGAAAGTTCCCAATATTAGTGAGCTCCTTTTTTCCTTTACTTTTAGAAACACATGGCCCTCCACTTTGAATTCTATGTATGTCTTGATTTTATCCACATAACTTTTTTTCATGTATTATGAAACCTTCAAATTCTTCTTGATCTTTACCTTGTATTAGCAATTCTCTCCCAATAATTTCTCTATCTATTGGGTTGTCCCAACTAAATGGCATGTTGCATTGCCTTCCATACAAGGCTTCCAATGGGATCATATTTAATGATGTTTGATACCCATTATTACAAAAAAAATCAACTAGATGAAGGTATTCTTCCCACTTTAATGGTGTGTCCATTACATGCATTCTCAACATATCTTCAATTATCTGGTTAGTCCTATCTATCTGCACATCTGACTCTAGGTGATAAGCTGTACTGAAATTCAAGTTAGTCCCAAATCCCTTAAACAATCCCTTCCAAAAGTTGGAAGTGAACTTCGGATCTCTATATAACACTATTTCCTTAGACACACCATGTAGCCTGGTAATTTTTTTCATATAAATCTCTATGATATTGGTTTCCTAGTGATTCATTTTCACTGGTATAAAATTTGCAATATTTGTAATCTTGTCCACCACTACCATGATAGAATCATGATACCTTTCTCTTTTTGGAAACTTGGTGATGAAATCTATCGTAACTACCTCCCATTTCCATTCAGGGATGGGAAATGGCTGTAACAATCATGTTAGATGATTGTGTCCATTCTTTGCCTTTTGACATTCCATACACCTAGCTATGTAATCAACCACATATTTCCTTATTCCAGGCAAGAAATATTGGCTTCTTACTATTGCAATTATCTTCTAGTACCCTGGATGTCCAACATATAGTACATTGTGCATCTCTTTTAGAACTATATTTCTTAATTCCTTAGTGTTAAGAACATAAAATTTGTCCCTAAACAAGAGAATTACATCCTGTTCTAGTCTATAGTATTTAAATTTCAATGGTATATTTTCTTGTTGTAATCCTTCTATCACATATGCATAATGTTGATCTGATGCTAAAACTTCTAGAATTATACTTTTTAAATCTGAACAACACATGCTAATGGATGCAACATGCATATCATGCACCCTCCTACTAAGTGCATCAACCACTTTATTCTATCTTCCCTTGATGTGCTTGATGTCAAATTTGTATTCACTGAGAAATTCCATCCATGTAATTTGTTTTGAATTTAGTGTTAGTTTCTCAAACAAATGTTTCAAACCACTATGATTTGTCTTTAGCTAAGACTTTCTTCCCATGAGATAACGCCACCACATTTTTAAGGTATGAACTATAGCTTCCAACTCCAAGTCATGGGTAGCATAATTTATTTCATGTTGTTTATGCTTCCTTGACTCATAACATATGACATAGCCATTTTGTGTAAATACTCCACCGATCCCTTCCTTGCATGCATCTGTGAGCACAACAAAATCTTCATATAGATCTGCAACCTTTAGAATATGTGCATTCATCAACAATTCCTCCAAATGTTGGAAAATTTTCTCACATTTGGTAGTCCATTTAAACTTTTTTCCTTTCTTCTACAGTGAAGTGATTGGATTTGCAACCTTGTAGAAACCTTCAATGAATCCCCCACAGTGTCCATCTAATCCTGTAAAGGATCTCACTTCTGAAACATTATTTTTTGCTGGACAAATTTTGATTGCTTCAATCTTCTCAGGGTCCACCACTATTCCCTCCTTTGAGATGATGTGGACCGAATAATGTATTTTCCTTTGATATAAAGTGCACTTTCTTAACTTGGAATACAATTGGTGCTCTCTCAACACTTGGAGCACCATTCTCAAATGTTGTTCATGCTCTTTCTCTGTCATGGAGTAGATAAGAATATCATCCAAGAAGATTATGAAATATTTGTCTTGGTATTCCCTAAACACTCCATTCATTAGACACATCGAAGTAGTTGGTGCATTTTTCAAGCTAAATGACACCACCACAAACTCATAATGGCCATACTTTGTCCTGAATTCTATCTTGCCAGTGTCTTCTTCTCTTCTTCTTAGTTGATGATAACCTGGCCTCAGGTTGATCTTAGAAAATATCATTGATCCTTTAATTGATTAAAATAATCATCTATCCATGGTAGAGGGTACTTGTTATTTACAGTAACCTTATTAATTTGTTTGAAGTCAATACAAAGCCTCAAAGTTCTATCATTTTCTTTTACAAAAGAACCTGGCAATCCTTGACAAGTTTATTGATTTTTCTCTTTTTTCTAGTGGCTAGATGAACCAACCAATACTTTTCATGCTTACA
This sequence comes from Picea engelmannii, assembly GCA_009831015.1. NCBI lineage: Eukaryota > Viridiplantae > Streptophyta > Pinopsida > Pinales > Pinaceae > Picea > Picea engelmannii. The sequence goes on along the minus strand of ML817032.1, from coordinate 76,398 downwards.
TCTCTTCAATTTAAACCTTTCAACTATTTTTGGATCTATATAGTTATGAGTATCTCCATAACCAATCAAAATATATATGGGATAATTATCAATCTTACCTTCTACCTCAATCATGGGGAATTTGTAGTCTTCTTGTCTATTTTCCAACGTTGCATAAATCCTTGGAATACTCTTTCCCACATCTTCCACTGTGTTAGCTTCATAAATGTTATGCATAGTTCTCATCCTCTCTCCCTTGTAAGGACAATCTGTATACAACTAATCTCCTTCACATCCCCAACACTTTATGGGATGTTGTCTTGGCCTTTTCCCTAACGAATATGTCATTTTCTATTCACCTTGTGCTATCTTCCCTTGTTAATATGATTGAGAGTTGTTCCTGATGAAATGTGGCTTAAATCCTTTATCCTTTCTTTCTGTAGTCCATCTTTCCTCTCTTCTTATCATCCTAGGCCTTTGAAAATATGGTCTTAATTTTTTATTCTCATACAAATACTTATCTTTTCGTATGGCTTCTTCCAAAGTCTTCAGCTCATCAAAATGAATTTTATCACTATAAAAATAAGGTATCAGACTTAGAAATGTTCGGATTTTTACCTTCTAAGCCTTTATGAAGACAACATGCCTCAACAATTCAAGGAATATCCTCTCATACTCATTCATTGCCAGTATTCCATGCCTGAGTTAAAATAACCCTTGCATTTTCTTGTCATAATGTTTGTTTTGACAAGTATTTTTTCTAAAAATAATTTTTAAAATCCCTCCATGAGATCCTCTTCTGATCAAGGTGTTTAACCTTCTTGAGTTGATCCCACGACATGGATTGTTTTCCTTGAATATGACATATTGCAATTCTAGATTCTACTTTTGATGAATAATCATGCAACTGGAAACATTTCCTCATGCGCAAAAACCAAGCTTCAAAATATTCTCCCTTACTATGATCTCCATTAAATGATGGTGGCTTGAGCTTCCTAACCTCTCCTTGCATAATATCAAACTCATGCCTCCTCCTTTATCTTCTAACAGGGGACACACTTGAGTTTCTCTCCGACCTTGGACGTGGATGTGCTCTTTTGGTCGAGTATCCTTGTGAACGATAGTGGTGTCTACAAACACTCCTTGATTTACTATATCCTCTATGATCATCCCTCCTATGATGAGATCTATATGCTTCTACTTGCCTTGCATTGGCTACTTGTTTTGTGCTAGAATATTTGTTGACTTGTCTCTACAACATATTCAAAATTTGCAGCATCTCCTCCTGAGCTCTTATCATCATTTCATTGTCTTCTCTATATCTCTACAGTTATTTATGCAATATTCTCATAGTCTCAACTAGCTTCTCTAGATCTACCTTACTTCTACATCCATTGCACTCGGTCTCTGCATTTCCCACAATGACATGTAAACATTCAATATCATATACATGGATATAAGATCCTTGGGCATCATCCATATCTTTAGTCCTCAAATAGGAACCAATTTTTCTTTTCTACCTCGAATTCTGCAAAAAATTGCATGCAACAATTGTTGTTAGAGTTATGCATATTGTTAAATATTTTATTAATTACATTACAAGTCATTCTTCGGCTCAATTTATGAGAGGTATGGATGCACTAGAATCTAATTTTGATTGTTTAGATACATTCTCCTATGAATATGAATCATATTTCCAATGACTATACTCATTCCTCATTCTGAGTTATGAGTTAAAAGTTACAACCTTCTAAAGTTTGACATTTTCTACTCATTTCTAATTTGTTCTTGCTGGTGCAATTCTATTGAAAGATCATATGTTACCCTCTGTAATAGAAAATTGGCCAGGAATCATAACACATTTATATTGGGTGAAAATAAGAATTATGATTGTGAACACACATCAACTCTCATATTTGGAATCAGAAGCTTTAGTCAAATTCTGTATAAATGTGGAATTAATGACTTTGAACTTTTACATCTTCTCCAGACTAGCCAAATATGGCTAACTCCCAAACAGAGAAAAACTAGGAAAAACTCCCTCAATACAAATTTGTCTGGATTGTGTAGATAAAATGTTGACTCTATAAAATTTTCGAAGCTAGTGATCTGGGGTCCCTTTTCCTCCCCTGAAGATTTCAAAAATCCCCCAAAAGTGTTCAAGAATAGTAGATTTTTCCCTATTTCAGCATCTCCACTCCAAACCCTTTTGAATATTTTCCAAATCCCAAATGTGTATCTTCATGCCTTCCTTTTTATATATCTAAAAAAAAATCACCTTAATCTAGGTCTGAGATAGTGATCACAACCCAGATCTTCAAAAGCCACTAATTTGTTTTTTTTCAGAGAATGGAAGTATAATTATCTAGTGGCCCTCACTTCAATTCTTGTAGCCCTCATCACTGTATACATACCCCTTAAATTGCATTTGAATCTGAGTTGAATTTCTCTTGTTATGGCCAAAACAGGTTTCTGACTCCATACGTGTTTTTATATATAAAAACTATCATTTTGTTGACATGGCATGGTACATAGTTGTTGATGTCCACCTTTCATCCCTTGATTTGTCCATGTCATCATCCTCCTTTCCCTCATCAATGTTCAAAAAATTACGAAAAGATCTATACTTCATAGAATTTCACTGAACTCGATCAGATCGCTCCATGGGTCTTCGACGATTTTATTCCGTCGTTGAATTACAAAAAGTCACTTCTTTATAGGAATTTTTTGAACCCAAAAACTTAGAAGGTTTTGACCGAAACTAGGATGAATCTAGGCCATCTATCTCAAAATCAAATGTAATATCGATCATCGATATGCTAAAATTTGTTAATCCCATGGATGAATCTCGATCATTGATCACCAAATCGAATGTGATTTGGACCATCAATTCACCAACATCACCAAAAAATTTTGAACTCCAAAAAATCCATTAGCAATCAACAATTTCCTTTGACGAACTAACTTTTTAATATTTCTTCTAACTTCAATTGCTCCATCAACAATCAATGATTTTCTTCATCAACCATTTTTTAAAAGGATAATTCATAAGATTTTTCCGAACTTGGATCGCTCCATCGGAGATCGACTATTTTCTTCATCGACGATTTTCAAAAAAGTCCACACTTTGTATAATTTCGTCAAACTCCTATAATTAGAAGTTTTTTACCAAAATCTATGAGGAATCTGGGCCCTCAATCTCAAAATCAAAGTGATCTCAACCGTCGATTCACCATACTTCGCCAAATTTGTAGATGAATATTAATGGTTGATTGCCAAATCAAATGATATCTAGGTCATTGATTCCCCAAACTTCATTACCAATTGGTGACTTTTCAACATTGTTAAATTGACAAAACGTCCATACTGTTAAGCACTCAACACTGTTATAGCAAGATTTGCCTCACCATTTCTATCTTGCACAGAGGGCCTTTTTCCATTTCCCTATGCAGACTTATCAACCCCCTTTTGATAAATCCAGAGCCAAAATTATATATTTTTCCACATATACGCTCCCTAATAGTTATGCAAGATGTGTATATGCTTGCTGCTCCACTACAACTCGCGTATATCGGGATTTGTGCTAGAAAATACAAAATGAGGTCAGGTTTCCATGTCACGACAAAAGATCTCTGATATTTGGCCTTCCATATACTGGAAACGTTCCAACTCGACCCTTCAGTTGCATTCTAGAGGCTATAATAGCACAATTTCGAGATATGGAAAAAGAGGAGAAAGCATTCAACTTTGAGAGCAAAGTTACTCTAGAGAAATTACTTCATATTGAGTCTGCATCCCTTTGTCCCCTCAAGTCTGAAAACAGTGTTCAACCCCTAAGCTCTTTCCTTATTATTGAGAGGACCTCATTACCTCTTTGCTATGAGCTTGTGTTTGGTGGAGGATTGAAGTGGTGGAAACCGAGTTGGAAGGAACTTGGTTTCTTGGTTTTGAACCGTGCCGACACGAAAGTCTGTAATGTTGATACTTCTGTTGATCAATTATTAATAGAAATACTCCTTTCCTGTCCTATTGATATCTTGCAAATATATGATTATTATCCATGGGCATGTTTGTAATTTTTATTAATGGATTGTGCCATGTGATGTGCTAACTCATGTTATATATTGTCACTATATACTTGCATCGCTTGTTTGTTGAGAACTTCTCGCAGGTGTAAATCTTTGGGTCAAAGTGCTCAATGGTGGAACGACATCAAACAATTGGATCGAGGTAGGCTTCTTCCTCGTATTGTGCATTAGTTTATATAGAACATGTTGGAATTGACTTGATTTCTGGAGTCATACCTATCTATTGTGGTTTACCCTTGGCCATAGAGATTTTTTCCCTTGTAACAAAAATGGTGACTCCACTGGGGATACGATCTTCCTTCTAAGGTTTGAAGTATTTTTCCTTCTTACATTGCTCTTTTTCCTTTGTGTTTCTTGTCGTATCATAGTTGGACAGAGTCTATTCACTCTGGGTCTGAGTTTTTCAGCCTTTTACTCTTGCCTAGCCTTGTTTTAAAAGATATACACCTTTTTTTACCTAACAATCGTGTATACACGCTTGTTGTCCCACTACAAGAAGCGTATATACACTCTTTTCTCTTGAACAGTCATGTATACCACTTCCCCTTGCTTTCTTGCTTGATTTAGTGACTGTTGGGTAGGTTTTGAGGATCACTGAGCCTTCTTAGGTCTCTGTGGTGCCTGTTGAGATTATATGGGATGACAGGAACCCTGTTTGGAGTTGAATTTTTGGGCGGCATCTTTCTCTTTGTTTTTTGTTTTTGATTTGTCCTTGGTAGTTGGGTTTTCTACTTAGCTGCCTGGTATTCTACTCGAGTGATTGCTTTTATACATAGTAGAAGTTATATATCAAGTCGTTTATCAGTCCATGCATTTTCTTTTTAATACATTGAAAATACAAAAAATAAGTATTTTGCGTTGGTTGGTATTTTTGTCTTGGAACCTTTATCATTAGCTTAGCACATTTAGTGAAATATTGCATTTTACTTCTGAGTTGCAGAGTTAAAATTGAAGATTGCATTGTTTTTATTTAGCATATCATTCACTGAAAAGTTAAAGTTAGGCTTTGCATTATATCTATTTTTATTTTCATGCAGAGTCATAACACCATGAGTTTCATTTCCATACCTTTTTGAGTAATCACGGCCAATAAAATTTATGCTTTAAACTAAAATTAATTAGTAACAATTTTATTGTTTAGGGTGCACAAACTAGCCTAGGATTTAGTGCCTTGGAATAGGATTTTGTGAGTAAACTTCTCCAAGGCAATTAAATCAACATATGTGTCTGAGACAGGGAGTTGAGAAATCCATTTATAATTGGTAATATTAGGAGGCTCTGCTCACACCAGAGTTAAGCATGAGGTCACGTGAAGTTTGTTGAAGGGATAACCACTGGATACTCACCTAGCATCAAAGATATTTATGTGGATTTATTCGTATTTGGGGATCTTACTAGTATCCATACCTCTGTGAGAGGCAGTACTTTCAAGGTTTCGGGCTTTTCTACCCTACCCATACGACAATCCAAACTTATGACTGTTTTTATGTGCATCGGTTATATAGTGGTTGATTAGTTGCTTGACTTAGGTTTCTCATAGGTTACTTACAGGGGTTATTATTCTTGTATCCTAGGTCAGATAGGGATCGGACAACACACAACCTTTATGGAGGATTACCTCTCCGGGGGGATTTGACCAACTAGTTTTTAAGCCTATGAGGGCCTTTATAACTGATTATGTTACCTCCAAACTTTAGCAAGGAGTCTCAGGTCCCT
>ML817032.1:54249-69545 GCA_009831015.1 Picea engelmannii | reverse complement strand
CCCAAAGGAGGGTCTTTTAATTCTGGACAAGGTTCTAGTCCTTACCAGAATCCTGGATGGAACACAACTCCTAATACTTAGTCTTTTGCGGGAGGATGGGGTCAGGTGTCGCAATCCCGTATTCCCTTTCTGGCCATGCTTAATTTGCCATATTTTTCTAAGCTAATGAATGACCCAGTGATTCATGATCCCACATGGCCCAATGTCCCCACCAATATTTTGTCAGACATTCCAAAGTTTGAGGGTAAGAATGGCGAGGACCCTGGTGATCACGTCACTACTTTTCACCTCTGGTGCTCATGGAATTCTTTGAATCACGATTCTATTAGATTAGAATTGTTTCAGCGCACTCTTTTTGGGATTGCATCACAATGGTATATAGAGCTACCTAAGGGGACATATGGGTCTTTTCAATAGTTAGTGCTAGCCTTTCTTAGCCATTTTCAACTACCTATTCGTTACGATGTTGGCATTGAACTTTTGTCAACTTTATGCCAGGGTTCCGACACTCACATTTCGAACCATATACAGTAATGGCTTAGGCGAAGATAGTTAGTTAAGACTCCCATACCCCTGGCCTTTCTTTTAGAATGGTTTTTAAAGTCTTTTCACGCTCCTATTTCAAAGGACGTTGCTACTTCTGGGGTCTTCAACGAGGAAGAGGCCATTTTTAGAGCCTGGCAATTCGATTTGATCTATGCCAAGTCTGGGATGTTATACCACATTCTTCTCGATGCACCACGATTGACTCATGATCCTAGACAGGGTCCTGGGCTCCATGTCGATGGCATTGTGGGGTCCACCAGTGTAAAGTCTGCAAACTCGGCAATGAAGTCTGCTAGAGGAACAACTTCATTTGGATCCTCCAAACCCACCCAATCGACAGATGTACACTTCATGCAGTCATCAAAAAACCCAAACGGTGACCAACAACCAGATGGGAATAAACAGAAAGGCCAAAATAATGATAGAGGTGGGAAGAATAAACCCAAGGACAAGAATAATAATGGAAAACAAAACGATAATGTTGGAGAGGGCACGAAATAAAAGTGTAAGGTTAAGTTTCCTTGTAAACTTTGTATTGATGATCACCTTACACACTTATGCCCCAAACTTGCGAAGGCTACGAAGCTTTTAAATATTCCACCCGTTTTGCTAACGAATCCTTTTCCTCACAACCAGCAATTAGCCTCAAGTTCTTCAAACGTCGGAAATGCGCCTGGTGCTAGTCAAAACCCACCACCGCAAGATGGAAACCATGTTTGTATCAATATGGTCGACGTAAAAGTCGATATAGCCACTCACTCTCGAGATTATGTCTCTTCAAAAGCTAGTACCAGCCTAGAAGCTCCTCCTCCACCCCCGGAGATGAATTCACAGATCGAGAAACCAAATCCACCACCTCGTATTCTGAAAGGAGTATTCAAGTGCTCTACCCATAACCCCAATGCTAGAGCCGCCCATAACTACTCTATTGTTGAGGATCTAGGCAAAACACCTTGCACGATGTCTTCTTTGGAGGTACTTTAGACGTTTCCATCACAGAGTAATGCCTTACTCTCTTCCTTAGGATCTATAGAACCTAGTGGCTCGAAGATCATCAATTTTGATTTCACATACGTGAAGCCTCGCTTACCCTACCATGTGGCTTTCCAAATCCATGTGGAGTATTCTAAATATACCATCAAACGAGTGGTCATTGATGAAGGTGCTTCCACTTACATGATGTCCTTAGTCTGTTGGAAAGCTATCAGTTCTCCAACTCTCTCAAAGTCGTCGACCATGTTGACCACATTCGATGGTCATTCCTTCTACCCTCATGGTATTCTCCCCGCCTTTTTGGTCCAGTTAGGTGGGAAGATGGTAGAGGTGGAAGTAGAGGTAGTTGATGCACCTCTCGATTATAACTTATTACTAGGTCGCAATTGGACTTATGCTATGGTCATTGTCGTATCGTCCATTTTTCGCACGCTTTGTTTTCCTCATCAGGGGGAGATTTTGACAATCGACCAATTATCCTTTGCATACTCTAGCCTGAACAAATCTATTGGACTATCGATCTCTGTGGTTGACAATTCTCATCCGACAACTGAGAATATCGATGTCGGAATGTATTCTTCCCTCGTGGGTACTTTCGACTTCTCAGCACCGACTCACCACATTTACGCCATGTCAAGTATGCCCACTTCAATAGAGGATTCCATCCCTTTCCACACTTCTTATTTTAGTGATCCTTGGACCCTCCCTTCTTCGACTTCATCGATTGAAGTTCAGTCGCATGCTGGTATGGCTATGCCACTATAGGCAATAAAGATTGCATATCAAGATATCCTTGACTCTTTTGTCGATCCCGATCCTGTTCCCTCGCAGACGGTCTAGGAAGATCCAGTTCTTAGGCCCATGTGGGCCACTTTTTTATATTGTTCACATGATTTCTTGGATGAGACTTTGCCTTCGGACGAATCCATCCTTGAATCCATGAATGTTTCCAAGAGACCTTGGGATGATATGCATCATCGATCTTATTTTCTCCCAAGTCTTGAAAGAATTGAGAAAGATGATTTTAGGTCTACCATGAGTGAGATAGTCAGTCACGCCGTAATTCCACTTGATACACATGGCATTTACGCTGAAGGGAATATGGTGAGTATTTATCCTACCATCTAGATCAATATCTCTCATACCCTGGCAAGATCGAAAACATAAATATAAGTGCAGATTGTTCGCCAGAAGAGATTCTGATCTACACCAACCTTTTCAAATAATTTCGAGACGTATTTGCTTGGTCATATGAAGAGATTCCAGGGATCGACCCTTGTATTGTTGAAAATGAGATTAGGACTTACCCGGATGCTAAACCCATTCGACAATGTCTTAGAGATGTTAATCCAAGGAAATCCCCCACCATTAAGGCAGAGGTAGAGAATCTACTTAATGTCGAATTTATCTACCCGGTTCCCTTGACCGAATGGGTATCCAACCCCGTTCCTATGAATAAAAAGCAAGGAACCATCTGTGTGTGTATGGAATTTCGCGACCTGAACAAGGCATGTCCTAAATATAACTTCCCCATGCCTTTCATTGATCAAATTCTTGATGAGTGTGTGGGAAGTGAAATATTTTCTTTTATGGACAGATTTTCAGGCTATAACCAAATCCAGATCAAACCCAAATACCAACATAATATGGCATTCATATGTCCTTGGGGCACATTTGCATACCAGAAAATTCCTTTCGGCCTGAAAAATGCTGGAGCAACCTTCCAATGAGCCATTACTTTCACTTTTCATGATCTCAAACACATAGTCGAAGCTTACCTCGATGATCTTGTTTCTCACTCTCGCAAGAGAGTGGATCATGCTATGCATCTTCAACTGGTTTTTGAAAGATGGTGCTACTATAGAGTCCGACCCAATCCTCATAAATGCATATTTTGTGTTAGATCTAGCTGTCTCTTAGGATTCTTAGCCTCCGAGACAGGGATCATGGTAGATCCACTTAAGGTTGAGGCAATTCTTTAGTTGCCTCCCCCGCGCATGATTAGACATCTTAAAGGTTTACAGGGGAAAGCTAACTTTTTGTGTCGGTTTATTGTGAATTATGCCAATATCACTAAGGGTTTCATGAGCCTATTAAAGAAAGACACCCTGTTTATCTAGGATGAGTGAGCCCAACAATCTTTTGACGCTTTAAAGAAATCTTTGGTATCAGCTGTAATGTCCAAAAAACCGAGCCCAGTTGAAAATCCTGTTTACAAAATGAGTTGTAAAAATGTCTTATAGGCTGGTGAGCCAAGTTTATATAAGTTGGAGGGATTATGTGATTATTATGCCAGAGAGCCTAAGTACTGAAGGCAAAAAGCCTGATTTTGTACATGTATCTATGCACATTATTAATAAAAATATAAACATCGCCATGTGTAGACCGACCACGATGAATGAGTGATGGGGGACTAAGCTTCCATAAGGTGGGCAAGGGATTAGGGGCTAGAAGGTGGGAAAAGGGGACTAAGTGTGGATCCTAGGGGCTAAGTGTTGAGCCTAGGGACTTAAGTCCTTGGGGAATAATATTTTAATACTATTCCAAAAGACATGTGAGTATTATGTTTTATCATAAGTTCTTTTGGATTGACATGTGACTTCCAAAAGGGTGGAAGGAACGCACGCTGAGGGAAGCATGCAACTTCAACGATGACAAGTGTTAACCAAATCCCATGCAAATAAAATGACTGAGATGAATCATGATGGGGGGGGCCTCCACCATTCGACCCTCGACAACCTGAGCATGAACCAGTCTGACCTCTGCAAGAGACCGGGGACAATTCTAAAACCGTGGGGGGAAATGTCTGTGTTGATTTTGGGGATAGCCTGTGTCGATTTTGGGAGAGATGAGAGATCCTATGTTTGAATAGATTTATCCTATGTGTGGAATCTCTATCCCAAATCCATAACCATGAGACCATCCTGTCATTGTTGAGCCTATTGGAAAGCCCGTGTATGTTTCCCTATTGGTTGTTTTGGCCACAGTGTTGGACTGCATGTGGCTTGCTGGCCAATTTGTACAACACTCTCTCTAGGTGAGAGAGGTGATTGAAGTTGGAGGAACAGGTTGCTTGGCCTATGAGTGACTCTCTCTAGGTGACAGAGTGTGTAGAGGAAGGAGAGATCTCTTGGAAGGAACCCTGTAGCTGCCACAGAGCTCAGAGACTTCCGGTCTGGCCTATTGCTGAAACCCAAGGTAAGGGAGGTTAGCAGCCAAAGGACTGTCTAGGTGATAGAGAAGGTGTATACTCCTGGGGTGGAATAGGCATGTGGGGAAGGAGAGTCTGTGGGCAGTGAGTATGACTGGTTCCTAGGAGAGAATTCCTTCCTTATGACTGTGTGTTTCCCGGTAACCTCAGCCTAGCCTAGGATTCCATGCCTTAGGGTGGAACTTAGTCCCAGCTCGTGGGTGAACCACTACTGAGATTGATGAGAAATGTGGTCTAAGGCTAAGAGGTTTGTGGAAGGCCTGCACCTGGTTGGTGGAACTACCATTGTTTTCAAAGATAAGTACCAGATCATGTTTTAATTATGTTTCTGCATGTCTATGTATTTATGTTTATCATGTATTCTGTTGTGCATGAGAAATAATGTTAATGACATTGATTATTTATAATAGCAGTAATTATTATGTTTACTCTGAGTTTAAATGTGTTTCATTTCTTAATGCATGTCATATATATATAATTAAGTATGAGATTGTTATTCTGCGAAGTAGCACCTACCCAGTCTGATTCAAAGTGGGTGTTACAGTATGGTATCAGAGCGTAACATCTAGGAAGAAAAGGGTTGTTATAGTATGGTATCAGAGCCAAGGTTTTGATGTTGAGCCTAGATGGGCCAGTTGATTGGTCTTTGGACTGAGGGGTTGAGGAGAAATTGTGTCTGGAGGACCAATTTCAGACCTTTGAATGCTCCTGAGTGTCAAGGAGTTACTTGACCTTGCTACCAAGCTCAGGAGGTGTAGCGGTGTTATGAAAACCACAGTCGATGTGGTATCTGGCCACAAGGAGAGAGGAATCCACACCAGAAGTGTTGGAGCCATAGGATATGTTCGGGGGAAAGGAGAAGCTCGTGACCATCAGATCTGGAAAACATGTGCAAGGTTTAAAAACCCTTTGGAGTTGCACAAGAACATGAAAATCGTGATACACGAAACCATGAATTCGTCAGGACCGTCCATCGGGGGAAACACGTGGCTGTCGGATGGTGTTTCGGCACCCAAGAAACTGAAAGGGAAGAACCTTGTGTTCACAAGTCGCGAAATAGTGAAACCTAAATTTAGAAATTCCAAAACGATTTACATTATAGATCGTAAGATAGGAACTTGACCATTGGATCAAGTGGAGGGGTAGACAACAATTTCAGGATTTCGGCAAAAAAAAGTTCAAGAGGTGTGGATGCATGAACCCTGATGCCCGAAACCCCAAAACGTCGAAAGGATCTACGTCGTAGATTTGAGAAAGGTCTAATCATTGGATTTCACTTGGAACAGACATGGACACATGGGTGTGTACCACGTGCCAGTGGGACAAAAGAAAAGTGAGCATGGTGGGACCTGATGATGTCACCATAGATAATGTGGACCCTACCAAGGGTGACACTCACCATGATAGATGTGGAGAGAGTTGTGCTATGTGGGCCCGGAGGGTAATGTAAATCGGAAATTCCGGATTCGCAAAGGAGGAGCACGAGGGCTCAATACTCCAACTCATGAAGTCGTGAGTTGCAAGAGGTGCTAGCACTTAATCCTAGCCTATGGTTATATGTAGCAGGCACTAGCAAGGAGGGATCCATACCTGTATCGCATTTTGGGTATCGGCATTTGGAGGAAGACGAGTTGATTTTCTTTGACTTACGAAATCGCGAAGTCATGAAAGGTGTCGTTGGTTACGAGGGTAGGGAGAAAGAGGGAGATATCACCTAAAAGTTAGTATGAGAGTCTCGTGGACCAATACCTCAAAACCAGAAGTCCCAAAAATTTGCAGAGCCAAACAGAGCTCAAAAATCTTAATGGAATCGAAACGTTTTTCTTGTTCACGTTGGTTTATGAATGTTGTAAGTTTTCTTGAATGTTTAAGGGCCTGACAAACTTCAGTTGATTGCACCTTGTGTGTGCAGAGTTCAACGAGTGTTAGGACAGCCGTGAATATACACCGAGTATAGAAATGTAAGAGGTGCAGATTGCCTCCATTTCAGAGAGAGAAAGAGAAGGAAGGGATGTCAACCTGGAAGTCGAAGGATCAAACTCTAATGGGCACAGAAAAGAGATGGATAAAGAAGGACACATGATGAAACTCATTGAAATATTGCAAAAATATGCCTAGGCTCACTGAGCTAATAGTTGAAAGTTCACGAGGGTCAGGGATCAGCAGGGAGAATTCAACTTAAAAGTGTTGAAGAACCTGGAAAGAATAGAAAGGAAGTTGGAGAAGAGGAGTGGCTCAAGTAAGTCAGAGAGTCACAGGACCCCTAAGAGGAAAAGAAGATCAAGAAGTGTCTAAACCTGTGAGAGGAGAAGAAGATCGAGGAGAAGAAGATCGAGGAGTGGTAGCAAACATCATCGTCTCTCCCCAAAGCATTCCAACAGGGAAGAGCACAGTAGTTCAAGCTCGTCCCCTACTATAAAACACCGATCATATGGAAGGGATGAATTTAAAGGAGAGATGAACAAGATCAAGCCTCCAACATTTGATGGAGAACATAAGAAGGAAGAATATGCCAAAACATGGTTGCTAGGCATGTGGAAATATTTCCAACTACAGAATTATTCCCCTCATGCAGAAGGAAGAATTGTGATGTATCAACTAAAGGGAAAAGCATCCATGTGGTGGGATCAGTATTTGCAGGTGCAACACATCAGAGAGAAAGATATCACTTGGAAGGATTTCAAGAGGTATTTCAAGAATAAATACCTGACCAAAAGGTACTATTACAGAAATATGAAGGAATTCTTTGAACTCAAGATGGGAAGCATGACCATCAATGAATACGAACGAAGGTTTTTGGAACTACTAAAGTATTTTTCGTTCATCAAAGATGAGGCTGTCAAGATTCAGAGATATCTAAGTGGACTGCCACCTTCTATTGGTGACAAGATTCAGTATGATGATCCTAAGACTATGGAAGAAACAATAAGAAAGGCTAAATGATTATATGAATAGCAAAGAGAAAAGCCTACCTTTTGTAAGGCTTGGGATGATTAGAAGAAGTTCAGGAAAGAGTAGAGGTAGAAGGGAAACAAGCCTCCCTTTTTCAGAAACAGTCCTCAGGGACTACCATCTTTCAGAGAGCCCAGGAAGGCTAAAGTGGGTGAGAAAATGCCCAGACCACCACCTATGGAGTGTTGGGGATGTAAAGGGAATCATAGGTACAAGGACTTCCCCCACAGAAAAGATAAAGTGAGAACCATCCACCATGTTCAGTAAGCTGAAACAGTGGAGGATATGGGTAGCAGGATGCCAAGGATCTACATAGCCCTAGACAACAAGCAAGCATAACTTCAATCGCACATGATTGAAGTGGAAGGTATGATAAACAACTGACCACTTATTATTTTAATTGATTCCTGGGCTATCCATAGTTATGTAGATCCTAGGGTGGTGGGAAGTTTTCATTTATCAAGAAGAAAACATGAAAAGTCTTGGTTAGTGCAGTTGGCTACAAGAACCAAGAGGAAGGTCACTGAATTGGTTAAATCATGTTCAATAGACATGAATGGATTGAGCATGAAGGTTGAATTGAATGTTCTGCCTTTAGACTCTTATGACTTCTTAATTGGGATGGATTGGTTGGACCAATGCCATGCCCTCCTGGACTATCATAACAAGAGGTTTTCATTCCTGTATGAGGAGGGAAATCGGAAAACAGTCCAAGGAATTTCCAGAGCTGTGGTTGTTAGAGAAATCTCAGCCATGCAGATGAAGAAGTGTTACAGGAAAGGTTGTGAATTATTTGCAGCCCATGTGGAGGAAGCATCCAGAGATGAAGTCTCAAGAATTGGAGACCATGAGGTACTCACAGAGTTCAAGGACGTATTTCAGGAGGTACCTAGAATACTTCCAAAGAGAGACATTGATTTTTCTATAAATTTTATGCCTGGAGCAGCTCTGGTGTCGAAAGCTCCTTATAGAATGAGTATGCCAAAGCTGAAAGAGTTTCAATTGCAGCTTGAAGAGATTATAAAGAAGGGTTACATTTACCCCAGCATCTCACCTTGGGGTGCCCCGGTCCTGTTCGTGAAGAAGAAAGATGGGACGTTGAGGTTGTGCATTGATTTTTGACACTTGAACAAGGTAACTGTCAAGAACAAGTATCCTCTGCCAAGGATCGATGATCTTTTCGATCAGTTGAAGGGTGCGAAAATATTTTTGAAGATAGATCTCAGATCAAGATATCACCGAGTAAGAATAAAGGATGAGGATATCAGCAAGACCGCCTTTAGAACAAGGTACGGTCATTACGAGTTCATAGTGGTGTTGTTTGGACTGTCAAACGCACCTGTTGTTTTTATGTGCTTAATGAATGGTGTATTCAGGAACTATTTAGACAAGTTTTTCATAATCTTCCTAGATGACATATTGGTGTATTCCAATTTAGAGGAAGAGCATGAACAACACCTGAGGATGGTGTTGCAAGTGTTGAGAGAACACCAGTTGTATGCCAAGTTGAGCAAATGCTCATTTTATCAAAGACAGATCCATTACTTGGGACATGTTATTTCAGAAGAAGGGATGGATGTGGATCCTGAGAAGGTTGAGGCCATCCAAGAATGGTCAGCACCAAGGAATGTGACAGAAGTTAGATCCTTCATGGGTCTGGCGGGCTATTAAAGAAGGTTTATCACAGGGTTCTCAAAGATAGCTCACCCTGTCACTTCCTTGCAAAGGAAAGAGAAAAAGTTTCAGTGGACTGAAGAGTGTGAAGAGATTTTCCAGGGATTGAAGCAGTTGTTAACCAACGCTCCAATCCTAATAATTGCAAATCCAAATATGGATTTCGTGGTGTGCACAGATGCATGTAAGGAAGGGTTGGGAGGAGTTCTCAGCCAAGATGGATTTGTAATCTGTTATGAGTCCAGGAAATTGAAAGAGAATGAAAAGAATTATGCCACTCACAATTTGGAGTTGGCAGCAATCATCCATGATTTGAGGAAATGGAGCCATTATCTCATGGGAAGAAGATTTTAATTGAGAATAGACCACCACGGTCTAAAATATTTATTTGAGCAACCAACCTTAAATGCTAGACAAAGCAGGTGGTTGGAGTTTCTGTGTGAATACGACTTTGATATCAAGCATATCAAAGGGAAGGAAAACAAGGTGGTGATGCACTCAGCAGAAAGGTGCATGAATTGCATGCTACATCCATTAGCATGTACAGGACGGATATTAAGGATATAATTTTTGAAGCTGCAAGTGTCGATTTACAGTACAGAGACTTGGTAGCAAAGCTACAGCAGTGTGAGAGACCACAAAAAGAGCAAAGTTATACCTTGGGAACTGATGGAATACTTCTGTATAAAGACAAAGTGTATATACCCAATGTCCAAGAATTGAAACTTGCGATGCTAAAAGAAATGCATAATGTGACGTATGTTGGACACCCTGGATATCAAAAGACTGTGGCAGCAGTCAAAAGCCATTACTTTTGGCCATGTTTGAAGAGGGATATCGCTGAATACATTGCCAGATGTATGGAATGCTAGAAGGTTAAGGCTGAGCATAGGCACCCAGCAGGGTTGTTGCAACCTTTACCCATTCCTCAGTGGAAGTGGGAAGTGGTGATGATGGATTTTATTACAGGATTTCCTAGAATGAGCAAGCTGCATGATTCAATCATGGTGGTGGTGGACAAGTTTACAAAAGCTGCCCATTTTATTCCACTAAAAACTACTCACAAGGCAGCAGATGTTGCTGACATCTTCTTAAAATAATCGGCATGCTTGCACGGAATTCCTAAAACGATTGTGTCTGATAGGGACCCGAAATTCACCTCGAATTTATGGAAAGGACTATTCAAAGGATTCAGAACGAATCTGAATTTTAGTATAGCGTATCATCCCAAGTCTGATGGACAAACAAAGAGGGTGAACAGAGTAATAGAGGACATGCTCAGAATGTATGTGATGGACAAACCGACAAGATGGGAAGACTACCTACATTTGGTAGAATTCGCCTACAATAATGGGTATCATGCATCATTGAAGATGAGCCCATTTGAATCACTTTTCAGAAGAAAGTGCAACACTCCAGTGAGTTGGGATAACCCAGTTGACAGAGCAGTAATTGGGCCAGAGTTGGTCAAAGAGATGGAAAACCAAATGATAAGAATTAAATAGAATTTGAAAGCTACCCAGGACAGGCAAAAAATTTATGTTGATAAGAACAAAACCCACAAAGAATTCAAACTGGGTGATCATGTTTTCCTGAAAGTGAAAACTAACAGGAGTTCCCTGAAGCTGGGGAGTTGCGCCAAGTTGGCAGCAAGATACTGTGGGCCTTTTGAAATCCTGGAAAGGATTGGTCCAGTTGCATACATGCTTGCATTAACTGCATCTATGACTGTACATAATGTGTTTCATGTTTCACTGCTTTTGAAATATATACCTGATGTTAATCATGTTATCAATTGGAATGTGATTCAGGTGGAACCAGAAGGTGTCCTGCAAGTGCATCATGTGCGCATATTGGACAGGAAAAGAAAACAGCTCCGGAATCGAGCCATAGAGCTTGTAAAGGTCCAGTGGACTTGGTATGGTCCTAAGGATGCGACATGGGAGCATGAAGATGTTATGCGGGCAGAGTACCCACAACTTTTTGAAAATTTTGAAAAGCTTGCAGATGCAGTGTAAAGTTGCACTGAGGACAGTGCAGAAATAATGGGAGGGGGATTGTAATGTCCCCAAGGCTGAACCCAGTTGAAAATCTTGTTTACGAAATGAGTTGTAAAAATGCCTTATAGGCTGGTGAGCCAAGTTTATATAAGTTGGTGGGCTTATGTGATTATTAGGCCAGAGAGCCTAAGTGATGAAGGCCAAGAGCCTAATTTTGTACATGTATCTATGCACATTATTAATAAAAATATAAACATCGCCACGTGCAGGCTGACCACGATGAATGAGTGATGGGGGACTAAGCTTCCACAGAGTGGGCAAGGGATTAGGGGCTGGAAGGTGGGAAAAGGGGGCTAAGTGTGGAGCCTAGGGGCTAAGTGTTGAGCCTAGGGACTTAAGTCCCTGGGGAATAATATTTTAATATTATTCCAAAAGACATGTGAGTATTATGTTTTATCCTAAGTTCTTTTGGATTGACATGTGACTTCCAAAAGGGTTGAAGGAATGCACACTAATGGAAGCATGCAGCTTCATGGGTGACAAGTGTTAATCAAAGCCCGTGCAAATAAAATGGCTGAGATGAGCCGTGATTGGGGGGGAGATCCACCATTCGACCCTGGACAACCTGAGCGTGAACCGGTCCAACCTCTGCAAGAGACCGGGGACAATTCTGAAACCGTGGGGGGAAAAGTCTGTGTTGATTTCAGGGATAACCTGTGTCGATTTCGGGAAAGCCGAGAGATCTTATGTCTAAATAGATTTATCCTGTGTGTGGAATGTCTATCCCAAAGCCATAACCGTGAGACCATCCTGTCATTTTTGAGCCTGTTGAAAAGCCCATGTCTGTTTCCTCGTTGGTTGTTGTGGCCATGCAATGTTGGACTGTGTGTGGCTTACTGGCCATTTTTTATAACACTCTCTCTAGGTGAGAGAGGCAATTGAAGTTGGAGGAATAGGTTGCTTGGCCTGTAAGAGACTCTCTCTAGGTGAGAGAGTGCATAGAGGAAGGAGAGATCCCCTGGAAGGAACCCTGTAGATGCCACAAAGCTCGGAGACTTTCGGTCCAGCCTATTGCTGAAACCCAAGGCAAGGGAGGTTAGCAGTTGAAGGACTGTCTAGGTGACATAGAAGGTGTATACTCCTGGGGTGGAACAGGCATGTGGGGAAGGAGAGTCTGTGGGCAGTGAGTATGAGTGGTTCCTGGGAGAGAATTCCTTCCTTGTGACTATGTGTTTCCTGGTAACCTCAGCCTAGCCTAGGATTCCGTGCCTTGGGGTGGAGCTTAGTCCCAGCTCAGGGGTGACCCACTACTAAGCTTGATGAGAAGTGTGGTATAAGGCTGGGAGGTTCATGGAAGGCCTGCACCTGGTTGGTGGAACTACCACTATTTTCAAAGATAAGTACCAAATGATGTTTTAATTATGTTTTTGCATGTTTGTGTATTTAGTTTTATCATGTATTCTGTTGTGCATAAGAAATAATGTTAATGACATTGATTATTTATAATAGCAGTAATTATTATGTTTACTCTAAGTTTAAATGTGTTTCATTGTTTAATGCATGTCATATATATATAATTAAGTATGAGATTGTTATTCTGCGAAGTAGCGTATGCCCAGTCTGATTCAAAGTGGGTGTTACAGTATGGTATCAGAGCGTGACAGTGTTAGGACCACACAATGTACCTCTTTGCCTATACTTTTTGCCACTATTATACTCTTGATCACCCATATTTAGACTCATACTATCACTTTATCTGATCATCCCAAAGGTATACAATGTCCCTTCTCATTACTATACGTTTAATCTATTTTGCATAATATTTTACATCACTCGTGTACTTGACCATTGATTAGAAATGCATAAGTGTTCAAAACTGTAGATTAGCATTTGAGGCCTATTGCTAAAACATAGAACTGTCCAAGGTCACTATTGCTGAAACACAGAACTGATGCTGAAACACGGAGTTGCTATATAGTTCGAGGTCGCAGATGCTGAAACACAAAGCTGCTATATAGTCTGAGGTCGCAGATGTTGAAACACGGAGCTGTTACACAGTCCAGAGTTGCAGATGCTGAAACACAGAGGAAACTGCCAGGACCGACGATGCTGAAACACAAAGGAAGTCGTTACAGTCAGTGGTCAACAAAGCTCTAATCGTTGCTCCTACACAAGAATGCCAACACAGTCAGAGCGCAATTCACGTGGCTGAAACAGCCCGCGAATTGCGATGCTGAAACAACATCAGCAACAACGAGAAGAAGCTGTTACACCAGCCGTAACAACAATACCTCATTCAGCTCCTGTAATAGCATTCTGTTGTGTGAGACTAGGACATCCTATGCTGGTTTAGAAAGTAGATCCGACTAAAGATAGGACTCAGATACACATTGTAAATTATTGTATCGAAGGGATTCCCTCTTTAAATAAGAGGAAATCATCATTCGAGAGAGCCAAGTTTTTATGTATTGAAGAAGCTCCAGAGAAGAGGGACGTATTCTATTTCCAGATTGTAATATGATACTTTGACAGATGAATAAAAGACTGCTTTGAGTATCCTTCTCTAGCTTTCTCGTTTTAGGGGAATCTTGTGAGAAGGGAGGGCCCACCTTCTTCACAAGATTCACCCATTAGTTTAGAAGTGTGTTAGTACAATCTTTGTTTATGCTTTGATTAACTTTTGTTTGTTGAAACACTGCTTTTAATGAATTCCGCTTTGCTGAAACACTACTGACTCTGTCTTAGTTTATTGAATGAAGTTCGTAATTCTTTTTGTTAGCAATCTTGTGTGATGATTTTATGAGGCTGGCCAGAGATTGGGTTAAGGATTCCTGCTCATAAAGGAAGGAATCAGAACATCCTGTCCTATGTAGATTTCATTTACTTCTGCAATTGTGCTAGCCAGAGTCTGGGTTAAGGGTTCCTGCTCAGACAGGAAGGAATCAGAACATCCTGTCCTCTGTAGATTTCATTTACTTCTGCAATTGTGCTAGCCAGAGACTGGGTTAAGGGTTCCTGCTCAGACAGGAAGGAATCAGAACATCTTATCCTCTATAGATTTCATTTAATTCTGCAAGTGTGCTAGCCATAGATTGGGTTAAGGGTTCCTGCTTAGAAAGGAAGGAACCAGAACATCCTGTCCTCTGTAGATTTCATTTACTTCTGTAATTTGCTAGCCAGAGACTAGGTTAAGGGTTCCTGCTCAGACAGGAAGGAATCAGAACATCCTGTCCTCTGTAGATTTCATTTAATTCTGCAATTCTGCTAGCCAGAGATTGGGTTAAGGGTTCCTGCTCAGAAAGGAAGGAACCAGAACATCCTATTCTCTGTAGATTTCCATTATTCCTGCAAGTGTGCTAGCCAGAGACTGGGTTAAGGGTCCCTGCTCATAAAGGAAGGGATCAGACTATCCTGTCCTCTGTAAACCTCAATTTCACAAGTGTTCTAAACAGAAATAGGGCTTAAGGCTCCTGCTTAGAAAGGAAGGAACTAGATGGCCTTGTTCTCTGCTAGATAGAGTTAACTATCTTCTGCATTACTGTTTTCATGAAAGAGTGTTAGTACTGAAGTCTCTATTTGAGAGTAAGGGTCATGTTCTCTGGTTGCAAAATAGTTGTTCTTTCCTATTGCAAGTGTTATTCTAATGTAATCCAGGATTCTTAGATTAATCTTTAAGATTTGCAATAGGGAAGTTGCTTTCCTGTGATTTAATTCATAACTTCAGTTTATTCAAGCAAGTGTGATTAGTATAAGTTTCTTTACTACAAATCTAAGTTTCTTTTGGAATTGAGCATATATAGTGCATGGTTATCTTTGAAATAAAAGGAATTCCCTGGGTTGATAATTTATGTATCACTTGATTGTTTGAATCAATTAAGCAATTATAGTGACCAACAGACAGCTAGGAAGAAAAGGGTTGT
>ML817032.1:24482-37866 GCA_009831015.1 Picea engelmannii | reverse complement strand
TGACTTTTCACACCTACCCTCTTACATGTGTTTAATGATTGGGAATTTGATACATTCAAGAGGAAATTTGAAGTTTTATACACAATAATAATTTTAGAAAGGTGGGTTGGAATTAATACCCATGAATAATTCCCCCTTGGACCCCCTCGTATACCTTCCCCTCTCTTGTGGAAAATTATCCCCCATTACTTTTTCCATGTCCATATACAGTTGATGTTACATTTATTTTCATTAATTTTTGATACACAATGGTTACATGTTACATTGCTTGGCACACGACCATATATCTCATTGACATTGCATCATTAAACTAAGGATTAAAAACGGGGATGTTACAATGCACCTTCCAAGACCTTGCCAACTTCTCCTCTAAAGTACTTCCCAAGTCAAGATATTATCCTTCAAGTCCATCCACATAAAGTAGAGGGTATTCATTAGAGTCTTGATATTTCATAAAGGTTTCCACTAACATATTGGCTTTCCCTCCAATTCACTAGTAAAATTTACATTTTAGCCTAACTTTATAGTGTACAGTACTAGGATACAATATTTGGTCCATACTAGCTCATCTTCCTCAAGAATAATCCTTGCATGAATTCTAAATAAGTTCCTAATATACTATGTCCACTATTCACCAAAACTTATGTCTAAACCAAAATGAATTGCATTCAACCAACCTTGGTGCCACAAATTGGTAGTTATTGGATCAACAACCTATGAAAAGGTATAAAACCCTACATCTTGTAATAAGTTAGTTAAATAACTAAATAGTCTAAATGAATTCCCGCAACCTACCCAAGGGTATACTTTTATTCCGACACTAGTTCCATTGCATATCTTCCCTGAAATCCAATTGATTTCTAGTGGGAAGGCCAATACAAGAGATTTCCAAATTATTGAACCGTAATTTGCTAAACAAATATTTGGTTTCCTTATCCATCACTCATAAACAAATGTATTAGCATGATGGATTTCATTAGGACAAGAATATGGGTGGTAATCAATGCACCATAATAAGAAAGTAGGGGGTGTCCTCTATTTAAAGTGAAGGAAGAAATGAAGAAAGGGTTCAAAATCATTTGGCATTTCTTATGTTTATTGATTTTTGGACTAGGTATATTCCATGTCTTTCATCCTAAATCTTGATTTCATAAATATACAGTCATTCTAATCAAAGGATAAATCTATCTCTATCTACTTCAATATATTTGTATCTCCAAGGAGTAGGTACTCATATAAACTAACTATGGTTTTGTAACCCCATTAGGTTCATTGTAATTAGTGAAAATTAGAAACCCATTATTCAAAGTTGATGTTTTATAGTGGCTATGTTTAATGGAATGAGTGATCGATCTAGCTACTCATTCCTTTCATCTCATGTGATTGTTGTGTGTGTGTGTGTGTGTGTGTGTGTGTGTGAGAGAGAGAGAGAGAGAGAGAGAGAGAGACCTAAAGTATGAGATGTATCTAGTAGGATTCCTTCATTATATGATTTCTATGTTGATGCTTCTTACATGGTAAGTTATTGATAGGAAGTATTTATTACTCACCTCTCAGTAACTTCTTAACAATATCAGCTCAATAGTTGAATGTGTTGTTCCTGAGATTGATTCTAAGGCTCAAAGAATAATGTCAGGCATCAAAGATTATAAATGAAAGGTTTTTATGACTGTTTTTTTCTACCTTCAGTTTTCTGAGAAATAATCTTTAAAAGAAATTAATGATAAGAGAGTACATAGGTTGTATCTCGTTATCTGAGTCACAATTATAATTTCAAATGATGTATAAATATTTAAAAAACTATTAAAACAAATTCATGTATCAATTACAGATAAGTCTTACCTTGTTTGCAGTAGAAGAAAAGTAGAAGATGCACCCTTGAACATGATATAAAAATGCGGTAATTCACACAGATCACAGGTCTTGTTTTACTCACAGCAATAACAAAGGAAAAGTTGTTTACTGAATGGAATCTTGGTATAATATGATCACAGTAGATGTAGTACTAAATTGCAATCAATCGCTCTTCAAGAATTACAGAAAGAAATTCAAGAAATGGAAACACGGAGGGAACACATAACTCAAATTCAACGAAACTTAGAATCTTTGTCTACACTTGTATTAATACTCACAAAGAGTTTCTCTTTTACATTCGGCCAGAAGTAGCCTAGAATAGATCTTAAATCTATCTATTTATACAAAAAATTTCACAACTAAAAACCATTGGACTTCTCACAATATATGACTAAAAATAGAATACATTCGAATAAAATAACAACATGCAAATATTGTTGAGTTTTGTTGGCGCTTCCTATGTCTCTTCGTCTGATTGTAGCTGTGCTTGTTTTCCTTTGATATTTGAGCCGGGTACACATGTCCATTAAGGCCACCACAATCATTCGGATTGTTGTCTTCTCCATTTGATCTTGTATTCATATGTCCCTTCAAATGCATTTTCCAGGATGAGGAATCGCAGTTGAAGACCTGGGGGGGGTAATTATATGAATAGCTCAGTGTTGGCTCATTATTGGATGGTTAACGGCTACATGGAAGAGTAATTTTTCACAAAATAATAATGGAGGAACAAGTGTCCAATGGCATGGAAGGATGTGGGTGGTAGGGATAGGCGGGTAAGTGACGTTTGGAGGGTTAAAGGTGGAATCGGTGGAGAAAGTGGACGATGTGCATGCTTATTCATTTTCTCCCAGCTACACTTTCTTTTCCCTGTTCAACGCATTGGGTGCACCTTTCCATCAATGCTACCATGAATATTTAAGGCTAAATCCTTTCATTCAATTCGAAGGAAAACATTTTCTTCTGTATTTGGGGTAGCTTCTCCTCAATCTTGTTCACTTCTTGGACTGTGACCTGATACAGTGAACTTGGATTAACCAACCATTCGTTGATTTTAAGTAAATCAATCTGGATCATCTATTGGATGGACACATGCATATTTTCCTTGTTCTTTCTAGAGCTTTGTTGGTTCATTTCTATATCAATCATCCCCAATGCTTTCGATATATCACTCCCTTCAAATTCAACCAGATTTTTATTTAATGAATACAATACCTCTAGACAAGCCTCTTTTACATCTCTGGAAATTTATTTCCTTCTTTCAGATTTGTGTCCCAATCTTTTAAGGCCATTCCCCCTCTTACTTGTTTAGGATGAGAGAGAAGGGTAAGACCAGGGGCATTATCTTTTTGAGTCCATATGAGAACCTCTTGAAACTTAGCCCGGGTTGTGCAGGCCTCTTTTTCTTTGACATAAATATCATTTAGGGAAAGTTCTACTACCTGATATAATTTCTAGATGGAATCTAATTTTAGATAGATTTCTTGTTGGGAAACTTCCAGCCTCTCATTGACTTTTGATGCTTGTGTTTTAAAGGCCAAAATTTCTACCATTGTGTTCATTATTAGGGTCAGTCTAGCCTGTAGCTTCTCAATCAAGTTGTCACATTGAGTGATCAATCCTTTGCTTGTCTTTGAACTCTAGTAGAACAACTCAAGTTTATCCTATAACTGATTAATTTGATGCTAATGACTAGCCTTGATTTTCTCAAAGTCCTGGTTCATCCTTCTTCTGACAGTCCTCTCTGTACTATATATCTCATTTTTCAATTTTTCTACCAAGAGGAGTTTATGTCGTAGTTGTTCGATTAAATTGTCTAATGACCATTGATTGGCAATGGAAAAATCCCCTAACGAACCTGCAACTTCTTTTGAAACTCTTGACCATCATGGTCTTTCTCATCATACACCAATGTTTTCCTTTTAGTGATAACTCCATCCTTTTGGTTAGATTATCTCTTCATGGTATCCTTTTGCTTCTTGCTAAAAAAGAAATCTCAAGGAGGCATCTCTTCAGGCAAGATAGGAGTAATATCACCTACAAAAGTGAGTTTGGAGCTAGGATTTCCGAAGATGGTCTGTAGAGGGGTTGATGATGTGATAGGAGAACTAATTTTGGTGGAAGGTTCTTGTCATGTTGTATTTGGGGTGCCAACAAGAGTAGTTGGTGTTGAATGAGAGACAACTTGTCCTAGATTCATGAAGGCTTCGAACCAAGCTAACATTTGGGGATCATTCAGTCCTGACAGTGACATTCTTATTTCGTGAAATAACACTTTTGAGCCTTTTGGGACTTCCTCAACTTTATGCTTAGTGGAGAAACTTGGCTTAGATCATGTAGGCCTAGCTTCCTATGAAGGAGGCATGAGATTTGACTCTCCTTGCAATATCTTTGGTAAACTATTTCATTTGTGTTTTTGAAAGCAGAGGAAACTAGCTTGTTGGTCAGGAGGCAAAGCCTGGAATCTTCTTTGGAATTCCTCATAAGATCTAACTCCCCTGAACATTTTGTCATAACTATAATTCTCATGGATGTATCACTTCATGTTAAATTGAGCCAAATGATTTTCCCCTATCTTATGTGGATCATGTTTCTTGAACTCGATGTCAACTAATTTGACATCTTCTAGGGTTGTGTCCTTGACTTTAGAATGACCAAAATCCAATAGTGTGAACATGCAAACTTGAATGGGGAAAGTTGGCGAAACCTTTTTCTGAGCTGCTTTCAACTCCTTGTTTATACCTCCTGCTACCATCTGGTATGCTACTTATCTTCACACCATCCTGTCAGGAAAAAACTGTTGAAGGGCATGAGGAGGAATGGCACAACCAAATACTTGGATATGGGATAAATTATCCTCATTGAGTCAGTATGCAAGTTTGCCTAAGTTCCCCATAATCCTTTCTGAAATCTGGGGCGGCGGGTGACCGTAAATAGCTATGTGAACCGTACCACCATGTTGTGACAGATTTCGTAAAACAAATCTTTGGCATTCTCCTCCCATAATTTGGAGTGGTAGAAATGAATTGGCTCTGAACTGGTTGGGCTCCAACTCCAGTTCATCATGGGAAAAGGGGTCATACTCAGCCATTTCCTTGGCCAAATTATCAGATAGCATTTTGGCCCAATTGAAGGTATAACCCTCGGCTACCTCATTCATGATGGATACCCACTCAACTGATAAATGTGTAGGTTTCTTCTTCCCGAATAGGAAACGGAGCATCATGGCTACATACAACATATGAGTGTCTAAAGACACCATGGCGTATATACCATGAGTGTCAACTCTGAATTTTTCCGAATGTCCCCACTAGGTCTTGACTATATCATGGCCATTTCTAGCGTATTGGGTGCATTCCTTTCTCTCAAAATCTAGAATAAATGTCACATTGTAAGTGTATTTAGGGGTAGATGAAATCCTGTACATTACTTGTAGGTTCTCTGGTCGGAAAGAGCCGACGGCAACCTGCTGGTGGTTGATGATGTTCCTAGTTCAGATGTCGACATGTTCTAAAGCCCAATTTATCATATCATTGTAGGGTATGATACTTGGTCCTGCGGGGATCTTATGCGGTTCCAATTAAGTTATATGTCTAAGCTTAGCTATAAAGGAATAGTTGTCTTCTTCAGTAGAGTCATCTGGACAGTTAATGATTTCGTGCTCTAAGACATCAAAAGCCTGCTTCCAAGTTTTAATGGCATTTGCAACTTGCGGAGTCATGTTTGATAGAACATCATTATTTGGATTTCAATCATCACCCGATGCATCAAGATTCTTTGCAGCTTTTCATGGTGCCATAATATTCACGGAAACATAATTATCCTACATGTGAAAAGAGAATTATGTAAGCTCTACACTGGATACAAAATGCTAATTGCAAATGGTAAAAAATGACTTTGAACTTCAAAGTACTTTATTCAAAAGGTCTATTGATCTTTGTATAGATTTACTGACGAAGAACTTATTAAAATTAATGGAATTCATTACCTAGTTATTCACAATCCTTATTTGAAAAAATTAACCTTAATCAATCATAAATGTCATTAATACTCCGACGGTTCGCGTTTAGGAGTTTTGGATGTGACAGGGTGGAAATCTCTCGAAGTCTGAATTCGCGGAGGAGTTAATATCTGAGCAATCACTTTTAAATCTTAATTAATTATTTTTAAAAAAATGTATTAACTTTAAGTATTTCAGAATTTTGGACTTCGGAAGTTTTGAAAATAGCACAAGAAAAAAAAAATCTGAAATTTGAAATTGCGAAGTGATTAATTAATCTTAATCATGACTAATTAAAGTCGTTAATTGTTTTATTAATTCCTCGAAAACCCTTTTTACTTTTGGTAATCACTTTACTTCGACGCTTAGATAATCCAGGGATTGTGAAATCAAAAACTCCCGAATAGTAATCTCTCAAAGTGACGTGGCAGGGATGGCATCATTCTGATGACATGTCAAGAAAATAAAGGTGCCACGTGTCACTTGAAAATGTGTGAATCATCTAACATAAATGTCAAAAATAAGTTCCACATGTCACTTGAAGGAAATAGTTTTAGAAGAACATGTGTCCTATGACTCATGTTCATGAGTTCTCTAGGAAAATTCACGAATGGTTATCTTCAGGTTTCAGAGTTTCGAGGTTTTCATTGTTTGGGGTTTGCTGGAATACCCGAAGTGCAGAGCTATGAAGTGACCATTGAAGGCTTTCTTTTAAAACTCAAGCGGCTTCAAAACTTTGGAGATCATTAGGATCGTTAGATCAAATTAAAGAAACTCATTGATGGTAGATATTGTAAGCACCTTATTGCTAAATAACAACCAGTGGATTTGATTTAAAATTAAAAGGAAACTCTCTAAGTTTTTTTCTTTTTGGGTAAAAACTTTTATTTCTAAGGGGTAAAATATAAAGTTCAAAATCTCAAAATTAAGCGTGTTCCAACATAGGGTCCATCTGGGGATTCTGGCTCCCTGTGAGGTATGAAAGAATAGTATACCAAGTGTCTTTATTGGGTAAATGGAGTCATTATTTCTTTTTGAAAAACATTTTCCAGTTTTATTTAAGAATTAATCATACGTAGAAAAACGAACTTAACCAAATCTCGAAAACCTTCAAAACATACTTAATGATTGATCTCAAGTTGGGATATTTAGAATCTCCTTTTCTTAAAACTGATTTTAGAATTGTTTAAGATAATCAAAATAACTTTAACTGAAATATCAGTCTTCGACCGACTTTGTTTTCTTCAAGGTCAAGCGGATGTAACAATTTGTTTAGGGAATCCCTAGTTGGTTCAGGATGTAAATATCACCGGAAAGAGAACTAGATGACAGAGTATGTTATATGGATATGTATGACAGCCTTACAAATATCATATATTGCTTCACTTCCAGCGAGCTTGTTCAATAACCCTGAGAAGTTATCTACTTCTCCCATTGAATTTCCTTTCACCACTTCAATTAACAATTTTGTATTTTGTCGAGATGAGGGCAATCAATATATGAATTTCCTTTCATCGTCTCTTTTGGACGGGATGGGGGAAATAAAATTATAAATTTCCTTTCACCATTTTTCTTGTATTTTAACATTTTGAAGTGGGGGCAATCAATTTGTATGTCACATACAAGGGATGATATCTGTTTAAATTTTTTTAAAAGAAGGTGTGTCAATGATTTTAGGGATACTCTGAAACTAACTTTCTTCCAATTTTCAATACACCTTCGCCTATAGGAAATATTTTATGGAAATCTTAATCTTTCAGGGATCAACCTTGAGCGAATTAGTCAGTTTAAAGTCCGATAGAAGAGCTAAAATTATCAGGATTAGCCTATACATACTTTTTCAATTAAAATCAAAGGAACACAAAGATTTTCACCTAATCTTGCTTTGAAAATATGTTTTTAAGTTCTCAGAGTCAACGTAAGTTTATTTCTTTCCATGAAGAATAAGAAAGGATAAATAAAATATGAAGTGGATAAGAACTTGGGGATAGGCAAAAATAACCAAATCGAGGATTCAGAGGACCTGACACAAAATATACTAATCCTACACAAGCTTGTGTATTTAGTTCAGACTTCCTTCGAGCTTATTTATTATTATTTTATTTTTATTTCAGAGATGGCTTTAGAATTTATCAACATGAAACTTTAAGTTGTAATTTTATACCTCTCTAACTTTTGGGTTGGGTGATAGTATTATCATGAGGAAAAATTCCTTCACATTCATTTCAGAAAGAATTTTCTTTAAAATTTTGTTTGAACCATAAGAAGAGTAGGAGCTTGTACCTTATTTCCCTTTTGAACTTTCATCAAGGAAGATTATTATTTTATCACATGTTTTTATAGAAATCAAATGTTTGGAAAACGAGTGTCAAATTTTTATTCAGCCACATCTCCTGTTCAATAAGATATATTTTGCAAAAGGAATAAAATGCAAAATGTTAGAAAATCCTGTAGAATAGAGATGATATGTGATACAGATGTTTTTATTTTTCATTTCGATGATGTCAAGCAATCATAGATTTATTTAAAATATTTACAACAAATGATCAAATGACTCAGATAATTTACAAAAAGAAAAGAAAAATTGAAAATTAAAATAGCCAATGTCAATCCAATATGATATATGCAATGGAAATCTGAAATTTGACTACTGCATGAAATGTTTTAAGTAACGCCCATTGATAGGAGCGTCAAGAATTTCTCCATCAAGATTTTCCAGTGAGAATGATTTTTTTCCCTCAACAACTGCAATTTTGAATGGTCTGAACTAGAGATGATCGAATTTTCCATGTTTCCCTTCATCTTCCTTTCTAGCCTCCCATTTTAAAAAAACATCACCAGGAAGAAACTCCATGTCTTTGGATTTTTTTTTATCGAAAAGGGCTTTCATATTATCCTGGTTCTTTTGAAGCTTATCATCCACTTCCACTATGTTCTGTTGAACTTCGATGATTTGATTCATTCTTCTCATAACGTATTTTGGCTCTTCATTTGCATCCTACCAGAGTTTCATCACAAGAAGAGAAAGATTGATAGGAAGGGTAACGTCAGTACCATAAACCAATTGGAAAGGATACATACCTATAGATTTCTTGGTGCCAATTCAGTTTTCCCATAAGGCATACTTTAAGTGAATATGCCAAGATTTTTTATTTTCAGTCAAAACTTTCCTGATTATAGTCATCAAGCTCTTGTTATATGATTCAGCCAACCCATTTCCCCGAGGATAATAAGTTGTAGAATGACCTAAAATAATATTGTATTTCTGGCAGAAATTGATCATTGCCATAGATTTAAAATCCTAAGCATTATGAGTAACTATATTTCCAGGACAACCAAATCTTGCTAGGATTTTTTCTTCCAAAAAGTTTATACCTACCGAATCTATAGCATTCTGAGTTGGAATGGCTTCAACCCATTTCGTAAATTAATTGGTAGGGGTTAGAATCCATCTATGTTGAGCACTTTATTGTAGATGGATTTCTTCGATGAAGTATATGCCCAATTTTTGGAAAGGAGCTTCATATTTTACTGGAATTAAAGGTAAGACAGGGAGATTTTTCTTACCAGTGAACAGTTGGCATGAATTGCAAGCTCTGACCCTTGCATTCACATAAGTAAATAACTTTGGACAATAATATCCTTCCCTTAAAATCTTGTAAGTTGTTTCTCTCCAGGCATGATTTCCTCCGCATAATTCTTCATGAAATTCATCAATGATACCTTTTGTTTCAGATTCTGTCAGGAAACATAACAAGAAACCCAGAGGGTCTTTCCAGCACGACTTACTATCAACAATGCAATACTTAATTGCATGTAGTTTTAAATTTCTTTGTTTAGAAGTTCATGTCATTTGGGAATTGAAGAGTAAGGAGGTATGTAACAATATCATGGTACTAGGCAGAGGAAGAAAACTTATCTTCAATATGAATTCCAGGTGCTTGATCGTCAATTTCTTCTATATCTGGAAGAAAATCATGTGATTCAAAGTTATTTATTCCAAGTGCTCTAAAATTTGATTCGACCAACAACCTTGCCATACCTTGACCTTTCACCAGCGTGGTTGGTTTCACTTCTAGATCAAACTCTCGATTTTTATCCAACCATCTACCTCTTCTTCCATCACTATCTGGATGAAGCAAGATATCTTTAATTGCATTTGTTGGTACATAAGAAAATATTTTGGAGTGCAAGACATATGTTCTGAAAGCCTTGAGAGCCTTCACCATTGCATAAGCTTGTTTTTCAAGAATATCATATCTCAACTCTGCATCTCTGAGGCTTTTGCTGAAAAAGGCTATTGGTTGTTTGAATCCTTCTTCGTTCTTTTGACGGAGCACTGTTGCAATAATATGTTCAGGAGTGAAAGAGAAGATTAAGAATTCTTTTATATAGTATGGACTTGTTAGTATTGGTGCTTCTCCTATAGATTTCTTAACACGCTCAAAAGATGCTTTGGCTTCTGCATTCCACTTTACTTCGTTGTCCTTTTTTAGCATATCTGTAATCAATTTGATTATTTCAGCAAAGTTAGGAATAAATCTTCTCAAAAAATTCATCTTACCTAAAAAAGATTGAATATCTTTTCTATTTCTAGGAATATTAATCAAGTCAATAGCCTCAACTCGCTTAGGATCAACCTTGATTCCATCTTTTGAAACTATATGACCTAAAAGTTTACCTTCTTGCATAATGAAGTGTTATTTTTTAGAGTTAAGAGACAAACCAAATTTTCTGCATTTTTCAAAGGTCTGTTTGAGGTGCATTGAATGTTCGGCATGAGAATTGGAAAAAACAGCTAGATCATCTAGATAAATAACAACAAATTTGTCTCTCTCACCGACAAACGCAATATCCATTTCTCTCTGGAAAGTTTCTCTTTCATTCATCAAACCAAAAGGCATTTTATCATAGATAAAGGTTCCCCATGGAGTGGTAAACACGGTCTTTTCTCTATCATCTTCATGAACAACGATATGATTATATTCTAAAAAACCATAAATCATAGAAATTATGTTATCCCATACTACCTTCTCTAAAACATGGTCCATCTTTAGGAGCGGGTAGTTATCTTTAAGGGAAGACTGCTTTAGGTTCCTAAAATCAACGCGGATTCTTATTTCACCGCTCTTTTTTCTAACAGGGACCAAATTGACCACCCATTCAGAGTATCTGGTGGGAACGATGATTTTTGCATCAAGGAGTTTTGTAACCTCCTTTTCTATTACCAGTAGAAGAATTGGGTTTATTTGTCTAAGATTTTTCCTGAAAGGTTTAATACCATGTTTTAAGGGAATCTTGTGTTCAATAACAGAAGTATAATAAGTTTTTAAATCATCATAAGACCATGCAAAAACATCTTTATATTGTTTAAGTAACTTAGTGTATTTACTCTTTACTTGTGTAGGAATATATTTTGATATTTTGACCATTTTGGGATTTTCATTAGTTCCTACGTTACAATCTTCAACTTCTTCAGGTTGAGGTTGCAAAGTAGACTTTAAAGGTATATCATCCTGGTAAAACAACCTTTCTAAGGGGATCAAGACTCTAGTAATTTGATTGTTCTTAAGTAAGAGCATGCAATGATTTATAATTTTATATTGGAACTTTTCTGGGTTCTCTCCTTCCTACATAATCCAAGCGGGATCATTTTGATTGTCTTGATCTATGTGGGTCTCATAAAACTCATCAACCATTTCCAGGAACTATTTGATTTGTTTGTCGTCTTCAAACACTTGCCAGTGCTGAACATTGTTCGGAATCGAAGGTCTATGTCTCATCTCGATGTGATATTTCAATTTCAAAATAGTAGGTGGTATGAAAGTCGCAACAGCTTTGGCCAAAGAATCATCTTGTTGATTTTTCATTCTGGGAATAGAGTGAATATTAAAGGACAAGAAGAAATTATCTATAAGATCCCAGGAACAATTTCTATACGATCTCAATCTTGGATGCGTCACTTGATATTGTTGCTTTATTTTTTTTACAATGAGCTCAACATCACCATAAACTATCAAATGTTCTATTTTTAATTTTCTTCCAGCTTCTAATCCTAAGACTAAAGCTTCATATTCACATACATTATTGGTATAATCAACATCCCATTGTAATATGTAAGAAAAGGAATAACATACTCATCCCCTGGTGCCACAAATAACACTCCATCTCCTACTCCTTTGCAGGATGAAGCACCATCAAAGAACATTTTCCACATCCCTCCTCTAACATTTATATTTTTCTTTGAAATTTCTATTTTTTTATTTTCTTCTTCTATACATTCTTCAAAATTGTCATCTATGGATAATATACAATTGCCTAAGTCTTGATCCGCAACATAGAATGGGTAGTTTTTGGGGTTTTGAGGGTCACTTAGAGTATACACCGGTCTAGTTTCTCTATAGAGTCGAGTGAATTGTCCAACAAAAATTGGAATTGTAGCGTAGGTCATGTCTAGCTGAATCGATCCTCCTAACTTGGCGCCGCAAAATCTGGATAGAATCATTTCATACTTGGTAGGAACGTCAGCAACAACCACATCCATAAGGATACTTTTCTCAGGAACCTGAGCAAGGTTTACAACTAGATCTTTAATCATACCCAGATACTTAACCTTTCTAGAATCAAACAAGTACAAGTCTTGATAAGGTCTAGTGATTTCAAGGCCTAATTTTTCCATGATAATATTAGGCATTAAATTATGTGAGGCTCCTAAGTCTAACATGCAATTGTGAAGTAAATGATTGTGCACAATCGATGTAATATAGAACAGAGCAACATAATATTTATTGCTTTCAATGTGTGGTCCAAACATGATTGTATGTTTTTCGTCCTGCAAATTGATAACATCATCTTGACATTCAACATCAACAAACTTTATCGCTTTAGCAATTTGCTTTTTATAGATTGGGCTCCTAGCAAGTTCAACCGAAGGCATTATCATTTTAATTTTAATAAGTTCATTCTCTAAATTGAAAGTCCCAATTGGTTTTTCAATTTCCCTAGTCTAAAATTCAACTTCTATATTTTCTATCTTCTTAGCTTGTGTTGCTTTCATTTCAACTTGCTTTGTTTGGGAAGCTTGCATCTCAGTTAATGGTCTTGTAATTGTTGTCTCATTTGCTTTGTTTCGTGATAAAATATTTTTCGGTGGAATATTTGTAGAACTTTTTTCTCTTGGCCTTAAATCATATTTATGTTGAAACTTAGCCATTATAGAGTAAATGAGACCTTTGTATGTAGAGTCCTCCAAATTGTTGATGTTTTCATCATTATTAAACAGAGATCCTAGATCTAAGGATTTCTCATAATCATGTTTGGTTAGGTGAGGCTCAAGATCATCATTGTTGAGGTTGTTTAGATCTTCCTCTAATTCCTCATAATCTTGCACCTCATCTCTCTGTATGAAATTCTCAGTTTTAAACAGAACTTGAATCTTTTGATCCTCATTTTTTATTTGCCTTTGTTGTGTCTGAGGATTAGGGTTTCTTCTGAATTGATTCCTAACATATGGATCAGGTTTGTCTTGCT
>ML817032.1:0-23268 GCA_009831015.1 Picea engelmannii | reverse complement strand
ATCCTTAGGTTTACCTGATGTATAGATAAGAGAAGTAATAGGGGATGAATCTAATTATAGAAAATAATCTTCAAGATTTTGGGAAACAAAAACTTTTACTTCAGGAAGGGAAAGAATCGGTTGAGTATTAATGATAGTGGGGATTGAAATGGATCATTTTTTTTCACTCATAAAAGTATTTATCAAAGAAATGAGTATGGTTTGGTCAATCCCAAATTTTATTTTGGGAATAATTATCTTTAGAGTTTCAAGCTTAATTTCAGGTTTACTTGTTGATGCTTCTGCAGAATGAACTTGCTTAAGATTTTCTTTAAGAGTTAGTTCTTCAGTGTGAATCTTAACATTAACTTGCGTAATTCTAGGTTGATGGACCTTACCTGCCAATGTAGAAGTTTGTCTGAGATATCCCTTTGGTTTCAACAAATTTTCGGGATCTGAAACTGGTGTAGTCTATTTTTCATCTATGTTTTTCCTGGTATTATTTCGACCGAATGCTAGTTTTTTCTATGGTGGAGTCGTCAGGTGAAAGATAAAGTAAGCCTTACTCACATATTCAATATTTGTTCACCATCAAAGACCAAAACTTACCTTGTCATTCTCCCAAGGAAAAATGATTTCGTTTCTCTATCCCCGACAATAGTGCCAAAAATATGTTGGTCGTGAGATTGATTCTAAGGCTCAAAGAATAATGTCAGGCATCAAAGGTTTTAAATGAAATATTTTTATGATTTATTTTTTCTACCATCAATTTTATGAGAGATAATCTTTAAAAGAAATTAATGATAATACAGTACAGAGGTTGTATCTCATTATCTGAGTCGCAATTATAATGTCAAATGATGTAGAAAGATTTACAAAACTGTTAAAACAAATTCAGGTATCAATTATAGATAAGTCTCACCTTGTTTGCAGTAGAAGAAAAGTAGAAGATGCACCCTTGAACAGGATATAAAAATGTGGTAATTCACATAGATCATGGGTCTTGTTTTACTCACAGTAATAACAGAGGAAAACTTGTTTACTGATTGAACTCCTGGTATAATATGATCACAGTAGATGTAGTACTAAATTGCAATCAATCGCTCTTCAAGAATTACAGAAATAAATTTAGGGAAATGGAAACATAGAGGGAACACATAATTCAAATTGAACGAAACTTAGAATCTTTGTTTGCACTTGTATTAATACTCAAAAAGAGTTTCTCTTTTACATTCGGCCAAAAGAAGCTTGGAATGGATCTTAAATCTATCTATTTATACAAAATTTGTCACAACTGAAAACCATTGCACTTCTCACAATATATGACTAAAAATAGAATACATCTGAATAAAATAACATGCAAATATTGTTGAGTTTTGTTGGCCCTCCCTCTGTCTCTTCATATGCTTGTAGATGCGCTCATTTTCCTTTGATCTTTGAGTTGGCTACACATGTCCATTAACGCCACCACAATCATTCAGCTTACTGTCTTCACCATTTGATCATGTTGCCATATGTACCTTTGAATGCCTTCACTAGGATGAGGAATCACAATTGAAGACCTGGGGGGATAATTAGATGAATAGCTCAGTTTTGTCTCATTATGGGATGGTTAACAGTTATAGGGAAGAGTAATTGTTCACGAAAATAATAATGGAGGAACAAGTGTCCAATGGGATGCAAGGATGCAGGTGGTAGGGATAGGTGAGGTAAGTGATGATTGGAGGGTGAAAGGTGGAGTGGCTGGAGAAAGTGGACGTTGTGCATGCTTTCTCATTTTCTCCCAGCTACACTTTGTTTTCCCTATTTAATGCATTGGGTGTACCTTTCCATCAATGCTACCATGAATCTTGAAGGCTCAATCCTTTCATTCAATTCGAAGGAAAACATTTTCTTTTGTATGTGGGGTAGCTTCTCGTCAATATTTTTCACTTCTTGGACTATGACTTGATATAGTGAACTTGGATTAACCAAACCTTCATTGATTTTAAGTAAATCAATGTGGATCATCTCTTGGATGTCCACCTGAGTATTTTCCTTGTTCTTTCTGGAGCTTTGTTGGTTCATTTTTATCTCAATCTTCCCCAATGCCTCTGAGATATTACTCCCTTCGAATTCAATCATCTTTTTATTTAATGAAGAAAATGACTCTAGACAAGCCTCTTTTACATCTCTGGAAAGTTTCTTACCTTCTTTCAGATTTGTTTCCCAGTCTTTTAAGGCCATTTCGCCTCTTACTTATTCAGGATGAGAGAGAAGGGTAAGACCAGGGGCATTATCTTTGTGTGTCCATATGAGGAACTCTTGAAACTTAGACTGGGTTGTGCATATGTCTACTACCTGGTAGAATTTATGGATGGCATCTACTTTTAGATAGAGTTCTTGTTGGGAAAATTCTAGCCTCTCATTGACTTATGATGCTTGTTTTTTGAAGGCCAAAATGTCTATCATTGTGTTCTATGTTAGGGTCAATCTGGCCTGCATCTGCTCAATTAAGTTGTCAAGCTGAGTGATAAATCCTTTTCTTGTTTGTGAACTCTAGTAGAGAAACTCAAGGTTATCCTATAACTACTTAATTTGATGTTGATGACTAGCTCTGATTTGCTCAAAGTCCTAGTTCATCCTGCTTCTGACATTCTGCTCTGTACTATATATCTCATTTTTCAATTGTTCTACCAAGAGGCATTTATGTCACAGTTGTTCAGTTAAATTGTCTACTAACCATTGATTAGCAGTGGCAAACACCCCTAACGAACCTGCAACTTCTTTTGAAAACTATGGACCATCGTGGTCTTTCCCGTCATACACCAATCTTTTCATTTTAGTGATAACTCCATCCTTTTGGTGAGATTCTCTCTTCACGATAGCCTTTCGTTTCTTTCTAAAAACGAAATCTGAGGGAGGCATCTCTTTGAGAAATATAGGAGTAAGATCACCTACGAAAGTGAGTTCGGAGCTAGGATTTCCAAAGTTGGTCTATAGAGGGGTTAATGATGTGATAGGAGAACTAATTTTAGTGGAAGATTCTTGTCTTGTTGTATTCAGGGTGCCAGCCAGAGTAGTTGGTGTTGAATGAGGGACAACTTGTCCCAGATTCATGAAGGCTTTGAACCAAGATAACATTTGTCGATCATTCAGTCCTGATAGTGATGCTCTTATTTCATGAAATAACACTTCTAGGCCTTTTGGGACTTCCTCAGCTTTGTACTTAGTCAAGCAACTGGGCTTAGATCCTGTAGACCTAGCTTCCTATGAAGGAGGCATGAGATTTGACTCTCCTTGCAATATCTTTGGTAAACTATTACGTCTTTGTTTTTGAAAGCTAAGGAAACTAGCTTGTTGGTGAGGAAGCAGAGCCTAGAATATGCTTCAGACTTCCTCATAAGATCTAAATCCCCTGAACATTTCTTCATAAGTAGAATTCTCATGGATTATCGCTTAATGTTAAACTAAGCCATATGATTTTCCACTATCTTATGTGGATCATGTTTCTTGAACTCAATGTCAACTAATTTGACATATTCCAAGGCTGTGGCCTCGACTTTAGAATGACCAAAATCCAATAGTGTGAACATGCCAACTTGAATGGGGAAAGTTGGCCAAACCTTTTTCTAAGTTGCTTTCAACTCCTTGTTGATACCTCCTGCTACCGTCTGGTATGCCACTTCTCTGCACACCAGCCTATCGGGTAAAAAATGTGGAAGGGAATGAGGAGGAATGGAAAAACCAAATACTGTGATATAGGATAAATTCTCCTCAATGAACCAATCTGCAAGTTTTCCTAAGTTCCCCATAATCCTTTCCGAAATCCGGGGTGGTGGGTGACCATAAATAGCTATGTTAACTGGTACCACCACGTTGTGACAGATTTCGTAAAACAAATCTTTGGCATTCTCTTCCCATAATTTGGAGTGGTAGAAATGAATTGGCTTAGAACTGGCTGGGTTCCAACTCTAGTTCATCAGGGGAAAAGGGGTCATGAAACAAATGGCATCCATAACATATGCCGACATGTAAAAAGGGGCATGATACCCTTTGGATTTTGCATATTTATACTCATTGATTTCCTTGTCCAAATTATCATATAGCCTTTTGGATCAATTGAAGGTATAACCCTCAGTTACCTCATTCATGATGGCTACCCACTCAACTGAGAAATGTGTAGGGCTATTCTTCCCAAACAGGCAACAAAGCATCATGGCTTCATACATCATATGAGCATCTAAAGATGTTGTGGCGTATATACCATGAATGTCAACTATGAATTTTTTCGGATGTCCCCACCAGGTCTTGACTATATTATGGCCATTTATAGCGTATTGGGTGCATTCCTTTCTCTCAAACTCTAGAATAAATTCTGCATTGTAAGTGTATTTAGGGTTAGGAGAAAGATTGTATATTACTTATAGGTGCTCCGGTCGAAAGAGTCGACGACGACCTGCTGGTGGTTGATGATGCTCCTGGTTTGGATGTCGACATGTTCCAAAGCACAATTTATCATATCGTTGTAGGGTATGATTCTTGGTCGTGCAGAGATCTTATGCAGTTCCGACTGTGTTATATGTCTAAGCTTAGTTGTAAATGAATCATTGTCTTCTTCGGTAGAGTCGTTTGGACAAGTAATGATTTCATGCTCTAAGACATCAAAAACCTGCTTCCAAGTTTTAATGGCATCTGCAACTCGTGGAGTTGTATCTGATAGAACATTTGTATTTTGATTTGAATCGTCACTCGACGCATCAAGCTTCTTTGCATCTTTTCATGGCGCCATAATCTTCACAGAAACAGAATTATCCTACTTGTGACAAGAGAAGTTTGTAATCTCTACACTGGATAAAAAATCCTAATTTCAAATGGTAAAAAATGACTTTGAACTTCGAAGTGCTTTATTCAAAAGGTCTATTGATCTTCGTATAGCTTTACTGATGAAGGATTTATTAAACTTAATGGAATTCATTACCTAGTGATTCACAATCCTTATTTGAAATCATTAACCTTAATCAATCATAAATGTCATTAATACTCTGATTGTTTGTGTTCGAGATTTTTGGATGTGACAGGGTGGATATCTCTCAAAGTCCAATTTCATGGAGGATTTAATCTCTGAGTAATCACTTTTAAATCTTAATTAATCATGTTTAAAATGTTGTATTAACTTTAAGTATTTTGTAAGTTCCGACTTCAAAAGTTTTGAAAATAGCACAAGAGAAATTTCCCAAAATCCGAAACTGCGAAGTGATTAATTAACTCTTAATCATGATTAATTAAAGTCATTAACCATTTTATTAATTCCTTGAAAACCCTTTTTACTTTTTGTAATCACTTTACTTCGACGCTTAGATAATCCGGGGATTGTGAAATCAAAAACTCCTGAAGAGTAATCTCTCGGAGTGACGTGGCAGGGATGATGTCATTCTGATGACGTATCAAGAAAAGAAAGGTTCCACGTGTCACTTTAAAACATGTGAATCATCCGACGTAAATGTAAAAAATAAGTGCCACATGTCACTTGAAGGAAATATTTTTAAAAGGACACGTGTCCTATGACTCGTGTTTCTAAGTTCTTTAGGAAAATTCATGAGTGGTTATCTTTGGGTTTCCGAGTTTTGGGGTTTTAGTTGTTTGGGTTTTGCTAGAATACCCTAAACGCGGAGCTGCGAAGGGACCATTGAAGGATTTATTTTAAAACTCAGGCGGCTTCAAAACTTCGGAGATCATTAGGATCATTAGATCAAATTAAAGAAACTCATCGACGATAGATATAGTAACTGCCTTATT
Source organism: Picea engelmannii (assembly GCA_009831015.1). Taxonomy (NCBI): domain Eukaryota; kingdom Viridiplantae; phylum Streptophyta; class Pinopsida; order Pinales; family Pinaceae; genus Picea; species Picea engelmannii. The sequence goes on along the minus strand of ML817032.1, from coordinate 17,511 downwards.
GCTAAATAACAACCAATGGATTTGATTTAAAATTAAAAGGCAACTCTCTAAGTTTTTTTCTTTTTGGGTAAAAACTTTTATTTCTAAGAGGTAAAATATAAAGTTCAAAAGCTCCAAATTAGGCATGTTCCGACAGAATGAATGCATCACCAACCATATTTGTTTGATGAAAAAATTAACACGTGTCGTTGAAGACATTTATCTTTTTGAGGTTCGTTGCATTATCTATAGTAAGAGAGATTCAAAAACAAATCTAATCACCTTACGGACACCTCCACTAGATTGGAAAAGGACTAATTCTAAAGTGAGAGAAAACTTGATGGTGACATGATCACTACTTCTAATATTTACTTTCAAGGACTCATGCCAATACCCCAAGGGGAGGATTTGGGAGTTAAAAATGTTGCATAGGTCAATCTATACAAGCTCTATTAATGCCTTTGTGTGTCATACCTTTCCAATAGGAAAACTCTTTCACATATTTTTCCAATAATACAAGCTTCGTTAATATCTATAGGTTTTATGTTTGTGGTAACACATTCAATATCATATTCAACTTATGTAATAACATTAAAATAGATAAATTCAAATTTCCATACCTAAAATTCAAAACATTATTAGAATCAATTGTTTGTCAATTCATACTCTAAACCAATCTTGGCATCCAATGGAGAAATACCATCCTCCTCACAACCTCATGCTATGATGGAATAATTTTCCAAAGTATTTATGATTATATGCATGCCTCCTTCAAATTCAACTTGTTTATATAATTCACTTACAAAAAAAATTTCTTCAAACTAATTATGTATAAAACTTCAACGAAATTGTGGTCCTCCATATATTTTAAATTTATAAAATATATTCAACAGATTGCACACCACCATAGTAGTATCTATGAATTTTCTAAATACAACATAGTAATATTCCTCTTATAGAGGATACAAATTACACGTGTGCACACCAAACTATTATAGACAATGCCCTGGGATGTTAACAAGTGTTTTGTAACTTATATGTTATCAGCTTTTTTTTAAGTCAACACAATCAGTTATATAATTTCAAATGAATTTAACATGTTCACAAATAGACAACTATATCCAACCATAAAAATTAAATCATTCATAGATATACATAAAAGATTAACTCTTTGTTCTCTTAAAAAAATTGCAAGATGTATAATAGAGTTACAACAAAGCACAAGTCTATAGAGACAAACATCTCCGAGTACACCAAGTTCTTTAGAACACTCAAGCTCAATAGCCTCACTCTTAATTATTTGTATACCCTCAAGGTTATGGAATAATTTATAGCACTCAAACTTGCATAACATAAGATAGTCTTAAATGGGTAGATTGCTAGTAGATGACTACAATAATTTCCAAAAACCTAGCTCTCATACTGATTGGGGATACTCATCGACAATTCTAGCTAACAATCACATACAATATGCATATAGGGAGTACAATAACAAAATATAACTATGTCAAGCATTAACTATCTCAACAATTTATTAATGATGTTCAACTATATATTTGAGCATAGTGGGGCTTGACCCTTGTTCTCTAGATATCAACTTTAATTTGAACAACAAAACTAGATGTACAAATCACAATTTCTCCAATGGTAAAATACGAGTTAGAAACACTTTCTAAAATTCCTAAATGATGAAGTGGCAAGGTTTGTGCTCAACTTCACTTGTGCAACACAACAACCTCAGTGGGCCTAATGGTTAAGAACATGTGTTTCCTCTTAAGAGGTCACAGGTTCAAATCCAGAGGGGGGTAGGGTATGTATACCTTTGTAGACTTTACCAGTCAAATCGTTGGGTGGAGGGGGGTCCCTTGTCCCACAAACAAAGGGGTCTCATACACTAATTTGGTGTGTTGGCTTGGTTGTGACCTTAAAAATAGATTATTATTATTATTATTATTATTATTATTGAAAACATATCAAATACATATGCCCACTAAACTTTACTACACCTATATTTTTCATTACTATTTCTAACAACCACCTTAAGTTTTTAATTCATTCATATTTTTCATTCATACATACCCAATAAAATGTACAACAATCCTCTCATAAAGTGTCTCATCTTATTTGGCAATGGAGCAATCCAAGACTTAACAAATTTCACACCTTGCACACTCAATTCATGGAATAAGTGACCTCCATTCCCTTTTACCATTATGCTAATATGTCACCTCATTTCTCCTTAAGTTCCTAACTTCCCTTTTTTACACTTTCTTGGAAAAGAAATTGCCCCCTTTTTTACACTTTTTTGGAAAAGAAATTGCCCCCTTCATATCTAAGAGCAAGAATGAAGACATCCCATCAAATTGTGTTCAAGAATGATGCATTCCCTTCTCTTTCTCAATTCAATATTTTTATATTGCATCCCATGATTAGAGGACACTTTTAAAGCTTTATGGCATTAGCCCTAATCCCTTTGAGATGTTGATATGGAAAGAAAAATGTAATAATAAATTATTATTATTTTCATATTTTTTTACAAATAACAATTTTTCATTTCATCTTCTCAACCTTTTAGCGTTCACCAACAACTATTTTGCTGTTGTACTAGTAATAATAACTATAATAGTAATAGTAACTATAGTAATAGTAACTATAATAATAATAATAGTCGAAATCAACCGTATATCACTCAAACACTATAACTATGTATGAACTTCCTCATATTACAAGACAATCATAGTGCACAACACAGCGCAACGATTTAACATATATAATTCTTAGATTCATCGATAAATCCATAATAAACTTTTTTKTCATTTATTTATTGTTTTTGTTTTGATGCGTCTGTCCATCACGGCCATGGAAAAATAATAGAGTCGTGKCGTGTGTGGAACGGCCACGTCCTCCAAACTGTGCATTGGTCCAATCAACTTTAAGAAGCACTTGATTGCTTTTGGTTGGTATTTGATGAAAGGGAGACGTTGTGCAATGTTGAGSTCCATGCAAAGGAATCTTTGAAGATAAGGGAGGCRTGATCACATAAATGTTGCAAATGGGAGATTGTGATGTTAGCTTTTGRTCTTACCATACACTTAAWAMTYGTTTTGTTGYGAAGTTTGGTGGCCTCCACAATAATATTTTATATTTTCTTATATAGTGGATAATAACATATTTATGTATAAATTGTCCACATTTCATATTTAATTACAATAAATTTTAAATGTTATTTTTTAAATTACAATAGTATATCGAATATAATGTGTACGTGTTTTTTATATTATTGTTTTTAATAAAAATCTTAAAGGTATTAAGATTAAAAATATGTATATATTTTAGAGGGAAAAAAAGAGATCTGAGTGATAATTTTTTTGGAGGGATAAAAAAAAAAGATTTAAAATGCTATTTTATGGTGTTTAATAAAGGAAACAAATACTCAATTTGTATTTAATTTCATGGAAACAAATATCTAATTTTTATTTAATACCATGGAAGAAGGATTGATTCATGAGGAAAAGGCACAACATCAAGGTTATGAAATTGAAAAAGAATGACAAATAATGGTGACAAAATCTCTCGAAGAGCACATAAGATCTCAATTCCCTAGGGGATCGCTAGTGGAACCACACATTTGCTACCATGGAACTCTCCACACAATGGTAGATGTGAAAAGGAAACCTAGGGAGCAACACAAAATGATACTGACATTTTTGTACTCTTTACTTCAATCATTTTGAACTTTAAATGATCGTTTTTACAAAAATATAATGGCTAGGCATTTAATGGTATGCGGCACACTCCAAATTTGTCATATAATAATATGGGCTTCAAGAAGAAATATGAAGAATCTAACGATTATGCATTTAAATGTTATGTGGCCCACTTGTAGTTACTATTATAATATGATGTGGTTGTGGTGATATTAAACTGTTATGCCATTCATTGTTTAGAAATGCTAAATTTGCTTCATTACCAACCTTCATATGTGTTTTTTATTAGTGGCAAGGGCATTTTTTGAATGATAAATAACAAGATTTTGATAGTACCAAAAATAATTGGTCGAGCCGAAGCAACAACAAGCTAAGGTTTGACAGTCACAAACACAGCAAAAAACAACATGGTTACGAAAGGGGGCAGTAATGGAACCCCCTCATACAAGAAAGTATTGTTGGACATGGGGAAAGGCCCATGAAGTGGAGTTTTCAAGGAACCAATGACGAGCACCTCGAGATCGGGACCGGAAAAGAATCAGGAAAGCATCTTGGAAAAAAGGGATAGCATGGGGGAAGAAGCCAGAGAAACCCAGAATGATGTGCAAGATACAGTGAACCCCAATGGGGAAGAAGGGTGCAACCCATGTAAACCTAAAACAACACTGATACCCAAGGTGATACTGGAAGATCCACAAACACAACTCTTCTGGGACCAGATGAAGATGCATGCACTATTTTGTAAGTTCATGGGTTTGTGGCCCATAGAAAGAACATTGTGCAACTGAATAAAATACCAATGGAAGCCAAGCGAGGAAGTGGAACTCCACCTGGGTTTGAAAGGCTTCTTCACAGCAGTATCCATGAACTTGGAGAACAAGGATAGAGTCTTTGAGGGGGGGCATACTTCCACACCTCAACAGGATTGTACATGTGGTCGTGGAAGGAAAACTTATCCCCAAAGAAAGAAACCTTCAGGAATGTACCCTTCTGGTTGAGGCTTTACTCTCTACCGCTAGACTACTGTCTACCCTACAGCTTTGAAGCAATCGGGAACAAACTTGGAAAATATGTGAAGACATCGGAAGCAACCCTAAAAGGGAGATATACCTCCTATGCAAGAATCTGCATAGAGATGGATGTTTTGGGGGCACTCCCAGAAGCCATAAGCCTGGAATTCAGAGATGAGGAATGGATACAAAACATCGACTATGAGCAGATCCCATTCAGATGCCATGAACATGGACACCTATTCAAAGAATTCCCTCTCAATAATAAACAAGAAGCGAAAAACACCAAAATACAGCAGGATGAGGATGGGTTTATCAAGCCGAACCATAGAAATAGGTAAACAATAAACCAAGTAAAGCCCCAATGGGAAGCAACCTGGAAGCCAAGACTCAAGTGGAAGGGTAATACAAAACCAACGAAGGGGAAGAAGGAGGAAAGGAAAAGGCAAAAGCCAAAGAAGCCAAGGAACAAGCCCCAAATGAGAACAAAAACAGTCAAAGCAATAAGATGGAACAAGGGGATAGCGCAACTCCTATGGACAGAGAAACCAGAGATGCCAACACCCCCATGTGGGAGGCAGACGGAGATGCGGAAATGATACCAAGTGAAGTAGGTACGGAAGATCTTGATCTCAGAGATATTGTGGAAAGGGAAGGCATAGATCTCGCGGACATACTGGAGAAATGGAAAAGGCAGGGTGTAGACAATGTACCAGCATAGCAACTAGATTGTATCCAATATCTATTCCTCCTAAGGGAGGAAGAAAAATACATAGGTATCAAGCGCACACATGAGGAGATAGGACACCTATGAATCAAAGCAGGTGAGGGACAACCACAACTCTCACCCAAGCAGACGAGAAGGAAGAAAGGAAGGAAATCAAACAACGTAGCCCTGCAGGAACTAGGAGCTCTACTGATAAACTCAGGTAAGATCAAAAATATCTTTCCCAACTCCCCCCCACATGTTTAAATGAAGATTATAAGATGGAATATTAGAGGCCTAAACAACCCAGAAAAGCAAAGAATCCTTAAAAACAGACCGAGGAAGGAACAACCAGACCTCTGTTTCATCCAAGAGACAAAATGTATTGTAGACAGAATGGAAACAATCAACAAAAAACAATGGATCAAGTACAAGATGTTGGTTTTCGAAGGAAAGTAGATGGCATGCGGCATTCTCACTTTGTGGAACCCACAAGTGATGAATCTATTAGCAGCCAAAGCCACCAGACACACACTTTCGGTGAACATGCAAATCATAGGTAACACAGACGTGATTCTATGCACTAATGTGTATGGTCCCCAGACATTGGAAGAAAAGAAAAGAATGCTCTCAGACCTAGAAAACCTAAAAGCCCGCTCCTGCAACCTCCACTGGATCATGGGCGGGGACTTCAACATCATCACGACACTTGCGGGAAAAAAGGAGGCACCAAGAGATTGGATAGAGATGCGGAATATTTTTCAACTTTCATTGACACATTGGAGATGGTGGACATCAAAACCAGTAATGGCCAATTCACTTGGAACAACCAATGGATAAATCAACATTTGATAGCGACGAGGCTAGACAGATTCTTGGTGTCGGAGTCCATCATTCTATAGGGTTTAACTTTAGATTGCAGCATCCTTTCCTGGGGGGGGTTCAGACCACTAGAAAGTCCAACTGGAAGAAAACTTCCAAACCACTCTGAAGAATAGATCCTTCAGATTCGAGAAATTTTGGATCGAACATCCCACCTTCAAGGAGAACATCATCCAATGGTGGCGGGAGAAACAATCGGAGCAAGGGACAAGAATATTCAATCTCTATAAGAAACTCAGGTACATCAAACATAAACTCAAGGAGTGGAACAAGGAAATCTTTGGAAACATAAACCAAGGAAAAAAAAATATTGAAGATAGAATGAGGAAACTCCAGGAAATATGCATAGACAAGGGCTATACAGAGGATCGGAAAAAGGAAGAGATCCAAATGACCTAGAAATGGGAAGCAAGATGCCAGCAGGAAGAGACTCTATGGCGCCAAAAGTCCAAAATCAGGTGGCTAAAGGAAGGGGAGAAGAACACAAAGTTTTTTCATAGAACAACCATTGCTAAAAGAACCCACAAAAAAATCCTAAAAATTCAGGATCAGGATGGGATTGAGAGAGAGTCACACTAGGAGATTGAAAACATACTGGTAAACTACTTCCATGGGATAGCCCAGGAACCCAACCAGGACCGAACGGAAGCCATACAAAGGATAACTTAGCACATCCCCAGGCTAGTTATCGAGGAACAAAATATCAACCTAAACAAACCCATCGCTAAGGAGGAAATTGACCAAGTGGTCCAAGAGATGCCCAATGGAAAGGCCCCAGGTCCAAATAGTTTCACAGTGGAATTTTTCAAATCCTGTTGGGAAGTGGTCAAAGATGACGTTTATGGGGTGGTGGACGACTCTAGATGCTCGGCCTCCATTCCGAAAGCATTAAATGCCACACCGATTACTCTAATCCCCAAAGAAAAATAAGCAAGGACCAAAACAGGGCACAGGCCAACGCATCTCAGACAGGGAGGACCCGAGTCACAGTTGGATTGCACCAGCGACCATTATAGCCAACTATCTCGTGGCTAATCTTCAACAGTTTGGTTCCCTTTCCCCAACCAAGACGCGGATGAGAGTGGATCAATGAATGGGTAAGTGTGTGCATGGAAGTGCGTGAGGGAAATGAATGAACGTACAGAAAAATTAACAAGCAAGCCATCAGTCAAACCCCCCATTAGACTAGAGGCGAGTTTAAGTAACTTCGTGGGGAATCAAGAACCTCATGGCCTTCCCCAAGAAGCTCACGTAACCGATCCCATCCCTTAGGTAAAAAGGGTAATTAACATATGAATAAACACTTAGCCCCTCAAGCCCCCTCTCTTGTGGAATCATATCCCCCTATAACTATAGTTCTTGTCTGTCTAGCAACCAGCCATGTATTTATTATTAATAATGATAAAACAAATTACATGTCTTGGGCACATTGACCTTTTTAATAATTGTTTGGGCACTCTGGCCTCTCAGCATTGTAACAATACATTATTTAAAATGGGAGTTCAGAACCTGGGGTGTTACATCCCCTCCCCCTTATTTTGGAACTGTCCCTAGTGCATATACAAAATAGAGATCAAAATATCAAATTTATTCAAAAAACTGTGGTTACTCTGCCTGCATGGAATCTTCATGCTCCCAGGCAGAATCTTCAGGACTGTAGTAGGTCCACTGAACCTTTACCAGCTCTATAACTTGATTCTAAAGCATTTTGACTTTTGTGTCCAGTACCCACACTTGCTAAACCTAAAAATCTCCCTTTGTCTCTACCTGAATCAGATGCCAATCAATAACATGGTTAGGGTCATGTACATATTTCTTTAGTAAAAATACATGAAATACATTATGCACATTCATGGAAGCAGGCAATGCAAGCATGTATGAAACTGGCCCTATTTTGTCCAATGTTTCAAATAGACCACAGAATCTAGCTGCCAACTTTGTACATCTACCCAATTTCAAAGAGCTTTTCTTGGGCTTCACTTTCAAAAGTACATGCTCCCCTACTTTAAACTCTCTATTTGTCATGTTCTTGTCTGCATAAAAAAATTTTCTATCCTGAGCTGCCTTTAAATTATGCTTGATCTTGACCACCTAGTCTTCCATGTCCTTGAACAACTCTGGCTCAAGTACCACTCTATATGTTGGGTTGTCCCAGCTTACTGGAGTATCGCATTTCCTACCGTACAAGGCTTCAAACAGGATCATTCTCAATGAATCTTGATACCCATTATTATATGCAAACTCAACCAAGTGTAAGTAATCTTCCCATTTAGATGGCTTATCCATCACATACATTCTCAGCATGTCTTCAATTATTCAATTGACTCTCTATGTTTTCCCATCTATCTGGGGATGATATGTTGTGCTAAAGTTTATATTTATGCCAAATACTTTAAACAATCCCCTCCATAAATTTGAGGTAAACTTTGTATCTCTATCCGAGACGATTGTCCTAGGTATCCCATGTAACCTAGCAATTTCCTTCATGAAAATTTCTTCAATACTACTCGTTGTATGTGTTTTCTTCACAGGCACAAAATGAGCGGCCTTTGTTAATTTGTCAACCACCACCATGATTAAATCATGTTTCTTATTCTTTTTGGGTAATCCTGTGATGAAATCCATGGTGATCACTTCCCATTTCTTCTCTGGGATTGGCAATGGCTGCAGCAAACCCGTTGGGTGCCTATGCTCAGCCTTCACCTTATGAGATTGCATACATCAAGAGATGTAATCAGAAACATCCTTCTTCATTCTCGGCCAAAAGAACTGGCTTCTTACTGTTGTAATCATTTTCTGGTAATCGAGATGTCCAGCATAAGGAACATCATGCATTTCCTTCAGTACCAAATTCTGCAGTTCTCCAGAACTGGGAACATAGATTCTATTTTTATGCATGAGTAGTCTGTCTTCCTTTATCTCATACTCCTTTATTTTATGTTGTACATCTCCTTGCTGTAATTTTTCCTTTGCCTATAGGTAATGCTGGTCTATAACAAGACCATCTAAAATTCTACTCTTCAAGTCTGACTGATGCATACTGACAGCAGTAGCACGCATGAGATGCACTCTTCTACTAAGCGCATCAACAACTTTATTCTCCTTTCCTTTGATATGCTTGATATCGAATTCATATTCACTTAAAAACTCCAACCATCTTGTTTTCCTGGAATCCAAGGTCGTTGTTCAAAAAGATACTTTAGGCCAATGTGGTATGTCCTTAATTTGAATTTCTTCCCCATGAGATAATACCTCCACATCCTCAAGGCATGAACAAGGGAAGCCAGTTCCAAGTCATGTGTGGCATAGTTCCTCTCATGTTCCTTAAGCTTCCTGGACTCATATCCAATGACATGTCCATTTTGTGTGAGGACTCCCCCAAGTCATTTCTTACATCCGTCTATACATACCACAAAACTTTCATTTGGGTCAACAATCTTTAACACAAGTGCACTAGTAAGTAATTCCTTCAACAGATTAAAATTATTTTCACACTTGAGTGTCCATTCAAATTTAGTCCCCTTCTTTTGCAAAGAAGTGATGGGATGATAAATCTTAGAGAACCCTACTATGAACCTTCTGTAGTAGCCAGCTAATCCCATAAAATATCTGACGTCTGACACATTTTTGGGTGTTGGCCATCCTCTAATGGATTCGATATTCTTTGGATCTACTGTTATGCCCTGCTCTGAAATAATGTGTCCCAAGTAATGGATCTAGCATACAACTGATGTTCTCTCAGTACTTGCAATACCAGTCTTAAGTGATATTCATGCTCCTCTTCAGACTTAGAATAGATAAGTATGTCATCCAGGAATACCATGAAAAACTTATCCAAATAATTTCTGAATATGTTGTTCATTAAGCACATGAATACAATTGGTGCATTGGTCAGTCCAAATGGCACCAATACAAAATCATAATGCCCATAACCTGGTCCTAAAGGTTGTCTTATGAATGCCTTCTTCCTTGATTCTTACCTGATGGTATCCTGACCTCAGGTCAATCTTTGAAAATATCTTTGCTCCTCTTAGCTGATCAACTAGGTCATCAATTCAAGGTAGAGGATACTTGTTCTTTATAGTGTACTTGTTCAGTTGTCTAAAGTCAATACATAGCCTCAAGGTTCCATCCTTCTTTTTGACAAAAAGCACTGGTGCTCCCCAAGGTGAAACACTTGGACATATGTACCCTTTCTTCAACAATTCCTCCAATTTCATTTGTAATTCTTTTAACTCTGGTGTGCTCATTCTATAAGGTGTTTTTGAAACTAGGGCAGCTCGTGGCACTAAATCAATTAAGAAATCTATCTCCCTTCTTGGTGGCAATTTGAGTATTTCTTGGAATACATCTTCAAATTCCTATAGTACCGAGAAATCTTCGAGGCTTGGCCCTTTTGTATTATCTGGCTCTTCCACATGAGTTGCATGCAATTGACATCCTTTCCTAAAACATCTTTTTAGTTGTAAGGATGAAATCTCCCTTATAGAGATGGGTCTTGGAACTCCTTTCACAGTGCTTTGTTTTCCATTTCCATCAAGACATGTAAATGTCTTGTTATGACAATATAGGACAACATGATGCTTGTCCAACCAATCCATTCCAATCAGAATATCATAAGACCCCAATGGTATGATATTTAGATCAATACTAGTATTCACACCATTAAGACTTATGGAACAACTTTTGACCATATCATGGATTCTTCTTTTGGTTCCAATGGCTAACTGAACCAAACTTGTTTTTCCAAGTTTACTTTTCTCCAAATGTAATCTATCCATTATCTTAGGATCAATGTAGCAATGTCTTGCTCCTGAATCAATCAAAATAGCAATAGGACAATTTATGATCTTACCTTCCACCTCGATCATATTGGACTGGTACTCTACTTGTCGATCATTTAAAGCTTCATATATTATTCCCATATCTTCAACTGTTGTAGCTTCTTGGAGGTTGTGAACAGTCTTCACTCTGTCCTTTCAGTGTGGGCAATCCTTGTATAGGTGATCTTCCTTGCATCCCCAGCATTGGATTGGTGGTCTTCCCCTTTTTCCCAAGGAACCTTCCTTCTTGAAATCTCCCTTAGCATACTGATCTTGGTGATTTCTATTATGCTCATTCCTATTGAAGGAAGGTTTGAATCCTTTCCTCCTCTGATCGGAATTCACATTTTTCTTGTCCTTCCAAGATTTTTGTAGAGATTCTCTTCCCTAGTCTTGCTCATACAAGTATTTAGCCTTCCTGATGGCCTCCGTCAAGGTCTTGGGCTCATCATACTTGATCTTTTCCTTATAAAATGTTGGCATTCCACTTAGAAATATCTGTATTTTCACTTTCTCATCACCAATGAACCTAACATATTTTAACAATCCCAATAACTTCTTATCGTACTCTGCCATAGTCATGCTTCCCAACCTGAGTTCAAAGAACTCCTACATTTTCTTGTCATAGAAATGCTCTAAGAGGTACTCCTTCTGGAAGTACTTCTTGAATTGATTCCAAGTGATCCTACTCTCATTAATGTGCTCTGCTTGCTTCAGTTGGTCCCACCACATTGCAGCTTTCCCATGTAAATGGTAGGTGGAAATCCTGGCTTCCAGGTTGGACGAATAGTTATGCAACTGAAAATATCTCATGAGCCCAAGAAACCATGCTTCGACATCATCTTCCCTTTCTCTTTCACCCTCAAAGGAAGGTGGCTTGAGCTACCTCATCTCTCCTTGCAAACTATCTACCTCTTGTTTCCTTCTTTGGTGTCTGACAGGAGACACCTCTAGACTGCTCATGGGATCATCCAATGCGTAAAACTTTCTTTCTGAGTAAGGAGGTGAGTGGTTTCCATGAGCTCTGCTAGCACTTCTGGAATAACCAACTCTTCCACGATCATCCCTTCTTTCATGGCACCTTCCTTCTTCCTCTTGTCTTGAGTTTGATCCCTTCCTCATTTGTATCTGCAATTGATTTAAGCTATGCAACACTCGAGCATTCATCTGAATTTTCTCTCTCATCAATCTCTCGTTGTCTGCTTTGTAGATCTGCACTTCCATCTTCAGGATTCTTACTGTTTCTATTAACATTTCATGTTCTCCTTTTCCCTTGCATCCATTGGACTCTGTCTCTGCATTACCAACTCTGGTATTTTGGCCTTCGGCCTCCTTATCATGATTGGAGGTTCCCTCACCTTCTTCCATTTCCTCAATACACATCCCGAGTTAATGTGTTTAAACCCCTTAGTTCTRCAAAATGTGCAAGCGAYCATTTTGTTAGAATTATGCATATGATAAACAAAATTGCCAAACCATGCTACAKGTCTCTTTCTTYTTTTTTTGTTCATGGAGATCATATCCCCATTCTCTGAAAATAACAGTGTCATGTTATCCTTTGCTAACACAGAATTTCATCCTACGCAGGTGCTTCCTTCAAACCACCCTCCCATGTGACCATGACTAGAAACCACAGCTAAATATTTCCTTAGCACTTTTTTGTCTCGAAGACCACCAATTCAGCCCTTAGCCCTCCTTCCCTCAGCTCTCAATATGCATATGACCACGACCATGACCCTACGCTTAGCTGAAAAAGCGCTTGTCTAGAGCTTCGAGACTTCAGAACTTTTAGCCAGGACCAGATCAATGGTCCTCATCCTCTTTCACAATCAACGATCGAGATCCACTTCGGGACTCCGCGCTTCGGGAGTCTCAACTTTCATTGCTTGCCTCCTCCTGGAATGCTTTTACCCAGAGTTCATGATCCTCCGAAGGGTGTCCTCCCACAGATCAACGGATGTGAATCGCTTCAGCTCTTCAATCTTCGAAAGTTTCAAACTTTCCTCCTACACGTTCTCCGAGAGTGATTTTACCCAAAGTCGACGATCCTTCGATGTGTGTCTTCTGGAATCAACGATCGATATGTACTCTGGCCTTTGAGAGTTTTCGACCCAATGCAACCTGTCACATATTTCCCCACTGGAGTGCCCAGTCTCCAGACTGCACGATATGTCACCAGGAGGTGAAATACTAGAAGCAGACACATGGCTCAATTGGGTGGGTGACACGTGTCACGTTATAACTGACTCTTCAATACTCCAAATGCTCAAAACTTTCTGACACGTGGCACACATCCCATGTGTCCATGTTATCCCAGGTGACGTCCACAAGCCACGTCACTTCGATAATTCTAGGATCCACATCACCTTTAGGTGACGTCATCGTGCCCCTCCACTTCGGCTCTTCGGGCTTCAAGACTTCGGGAGTTTCCATATTATCACGCTTCCAATTCTTCCAAACTCTGAATTCCTGAACTGACCAATATGTTTCCATGTGTCCTCCTAGATCAAACGACTAAGATTCACTTTGGTTCTTCACTCGAATTCCACATATCTGCATCGCGTGTTGTCCTTTATCTGACGGTTGAGGCTTACTTCGAGTCTTCGGACTTCAGAAATATCAAATTTCAAAACTTATCTGGCCCCACTGGTGTTTATTCGAAGCCCTGGTTCTGGTGACGCATGACTCTCGACAGATCAATGGCTGAGATCCTTTCAGGTCTTTGGCTTTCAAAAATATCAAAATTCAAACCCCTCAAAGTACATTGGATTCTACTGCGTTTCCTCTTGAATCAGAACATCTGTTGGAATCTCATGCCAAGGATGATCATATGGGAAATATGGAAAGAAAGGAACCAATGCATCTTCAGGAATGAAAGCCTTCTGGAAGGGAAACTTAAGGAAGCAATAACCTCACAAATACAAGAAATGGTGTAGAGCCGCAACCATCAGACTGGAAAAGAACAACTCACAGGCCAGGACTCCTGAATCCTGGAAGTATTTCACTTAAAATACGGGTGCAACAACACATAGGTAGGGCTGCCACCGCAAATTCAATTAGGAGAGAGCAACTGGACACCACCTTCGGCAGGGTTCCTCAAGTTAAATTTTGATGGGGCGGAAAGAGGAAACCCAGGAATGATAGGGATGGGAGGGGTGATCAGATATAGTGATGGGAACATAATCCCGCTGTACACTGGGAGTATAGGAAACTCAACCAACAACGCAGCGAAATTTGGAGCCCTGGAGCTCGGTCTCAAAATTCTAAGCCGCGAAAGAATGACCAACACCATCATGGAAGGTGACTCCACCCTGGTCATCAACATGGTGAAGAGACTCCAAAATGGCACTAAAGTGGGAAAGGTACAGAGACACTGGTTCTTGGCACACTCCCTACAAAAATCTAGGAGCATTTACAAACGATTAACATGGTGGAATTGCGTTGGGTACGCAGGTCATCAAATGGCCTAGCGGACATAATTTCCAACAAGGGGGTTAGCAAGGAAGGACTGAAACTAGATACTACCTGGATAAACATCCCGGAAGGACAATTCAGAATGGACCACATACAAATAGCGACAAAAGATCGTGACAACAGCTTAAGCAAGGAAGGCCACATCGAGCAGGGATGTGAAAGGCCCAGTGGAAGGCACAAAGGACCCAGGCAAGATATGACTTTCCAACACATGACCACCAATCACAATGCAGGATCAAATTATACAACAGGCGAGGGTACAACAACAAGTTCGTGTCAACAGTAAGATTTGTGGGGAAAGACTATGTGATATTATCGATGACAAACATCAGGCAGCAAATGATGTAAGGCAAGAGGGATTGACACAAACCAGTATCGACCCACCACGCCAAAGACTAGGTATGGGGAGATACATAGTAGGATATTAAGCGAGTAGGGGCAAGGGCACGTACATGGATAATGGTCGAGTCATCATGATCATACGTACCGTGATGGGGAAAAAGGACGAGAAGGCTCACCTCTATGGGAAGACCATGATTGGAAGGACGAGCCTGCAATAGAAAAGTTTCAATAAGAGAAGAAACAACAGAAAGAGCGCAACTACAGGGGCCACCACATACACAAGGCCAGGGAAAGGAGGAACCCTTGTGTAGACAGGAACAGGTTGAGAAACTGGAAAAGGAGTTGGCATAGGCCAGATAGGATGGTGCGAATGAAGCAAACACATAGAAAAAGAAACCCCCTGGGGAAGGGAACTTAGAACAATCCTCGGCGGGTTTCAAGGATGGAGCAGGTGGAAAAAGACGCGGAGGGCACATTTCACACTCTGGTTTCACTGAGAGGAAAGGCAACCATTGCCTGGTTGGAAAAGAAAATCAAAGAGAAATGCAAGGGAAAAACATGGGATGCTCTGACTCAGGAAGTGGACTGGGTAACTGAACCAGGAGCCACACAGCATAGGGAAAACCTCTACCACAAAACGATGGAGATGGCGTGGCAAACAAATATGTTGATTGGCAAAGTGAGCTCAAAAAGGGAGGACACCAGATGGGAGAATTGCAAAGAACACACAAAACTATTCAACGAAGTCCTGAGGCGCCTCAACAGTCTGTAAACCATTATCAAACTGCTAATTGAGGTCGAGAAGGACCAGAGAGCCAAAATGGAGCGGTTGGTAGCCCAATTCCACCTCTACTTGCACTATGTCCATCACATGGACATCAAGCCAGCCGACAGGAATAGAGCGCCAACACACATCAGAAAGACTCGCACAGTCTCCCAAATGGAGAAAAATAGGGGCCAGATGGATGAAGGAAAGAAACAAATCATTATCCTGGACTAATGTCTGGTTAGTCCATTGTCAAGTCAGTCGGGTCAGTCCTGTGTCAGTCTTAGCTTATGTTATTCTTGTTTTTGTCTTTTCATGTTTGTTGTGCTTATCTTATCAAAAACTAGATATGGTAGGACTAGGTTGGTTTCCCAAGGTGGTAGTCCAGTCATACCCCTTGCTTATTTCAGAAAACGCAACTTGGGAACCTCTGGTCTTGTTTCCTTATTGGCATACTAGGGAGTTCCCCTTTTTTGTATCATAATCCTCTTTTAGTAATACAGGCTCTTAAAAACTCACTTACAAAAAAAAGATAGTACCAAAAATAATTGATTTATAAGGGATTTAAGCATTTCAAATCGTATCAAAATTTTGTTGTAGAGTGTGAGACATTGGTTTCAAAGGACTCCTTAAAAAAAAAATCACTCTATAAAATAGAAAGAAGGAAACAACTATATACATGGATTTATTTCAAATCAATGACCTATGGTTTTTCTTGGTAAAATTTTGGGATGAAATTTCTTGAAGGAGAGCTCTATGTAGTGCCCCACATTTAATTTTATTGTAGAGTGACCTAGAGACATCAGTTTCAAAGGACTTCTAAAAAAAAAAATTCCATTCCATAAAATAGAAAGAAGGAAACAATTATATATGGATTTATTTCAAATCAATGACTTATAGTTTTACTTCGTAAAACTTTGGGATGATATTTCTTAAAGGAGAGCTCTATGTAGTGCCCCACATTTTATGACTATGATTACATTAGGTTTTTGACATAAATCAAAAGTTTGTTTTGAAATAAACCATCAAATCACTCCAAATTTGGCATGGATTTATGATACATAGTACTATGGATTTATGATACATAGTACAAATATCTCTTAGTTTGACCTATGTTGTAATTTGAGAATTGTAATATATGGTTTATTTGTAATGTAATCATTAAGAGAGGGTGTTAGAATTAATGATTAATTTGGAATTGGTTTTGATTTGTTGGAATTGTTGATATATTCTCTCAACCTCCATAACTAAGTTTAAAATAAGTTGGATCTGACTCCAACTATATATATGTGTTGTAATTGAGATTCAAAGTAATACAAACTGTTCTTTGTGTGAATCTTATGCAACAGATTTCATCAATTCTACATTGAAGGATTTTTTAGAGGAAATATGGTTTCGGAGGTTCGTAAATTTAAAATTTCTATTGATACCTGTAAACATAATCTAGAGCTTCCTTGATTTCCTTTTCAAAGTGTCTATCGATTCCAAGGCGTTCAACATTATCTACGATCAAGAGGCGTTCCAGCAGATCCACTGAGGCATGGAACTGGAGGGTGGGGGTAATAATTCAATATTTAGAAATTTAAAAAATAAGCAGAAAAAGGCGAGGCTATGCTCCAAACAACATAAAAATGCAATACATACCAGAGCTGCCAAACTTAGCGAGTCACGCAGGCAGTAGACCCATCTTGGCTTTGAACATCCATTATTGTTTCCCACTCGACAATATCTTGTATGCCCTCCAAAGATGACAACAATGTTCCGCTATGAATTTTGTCCCTTGAGAGACTGCACATCATATTTAACATTCATTTATTAGAAT
>ML817031.1:70642-85911 GCA_009831015.1 Picea engelmannii | reverse complement strand
TGTACTCTGGCAATTTATTTTCCTTGAAACCAGATCTACATCCCAAGTTCGTGCAGGATTCCCTGATAAAAAACGTTGAAATTACTTCACCTTGATGCAAGCAAAATCAACAGAACCTGCTAAAATTCTTAAGGTTGTTTTGATTATCTTAAATAGACCCAAATTCAGTTTTAGGGAAGAAAAAGTCAAGTGGCCCAAAGTTTGAGATTAGAAAGCGATTGAGATTTGAAATCTTTCAGGGGATAAGATGAAACCTCCATTTTTCTCTGCACCATTTTCTGAACAGGTTTTGCGGAAGCAAACTAATGACTCCATTTACCCAATAAAGGCACTTGGTCTACTGTTCTTCTTGTCTCGCAAGGGGACGAGATCCCTATTTGGAGCCTATGTTGGAACACTTGTATTTTTCAAATACTCCAGTTGTCAAAGGTTTATATCCACCTACTTTCTAAATAACAAAACGATACACATAACCCTCAAAAATTGGGTTTCGAGATTTCGTGGATATTACGGTTTTACATATCAACGCTCTTGATGTCCCGACACGCGAAATAGCAAGATTGGTTCAAGTTAATCACAATTTTTGAACCGTTAAGCAAGGATTATCACCTTTTAACACATCGTTCTTTTGCATTTTGGGAGTCACACTTTGAATTCCCTTCCATCTCCCGATGTGCGAAGTTGCGAAGTCATTTTTAAATAAGTCTGGTTAATTAAGAGAATAATGATAACTAAGCCATGGTTAATCATTATCATGATTTCGCGATTCGACAATTTTTGCCTTGAAGCAATGCGTTTGTAACCCCGATACCCAAGGTCGCAAAATTGATTAATTGATCGTGTTTAATTAAAAACTTAAGTCTAATCAAAGTTAATCAACCAAAATGCAATATCGTGAATTCAGGGTTCATGGTTCAAGATTAAGAGTAAAATCATCTGAGACTGTGAACGTCGAAAAAGGGATTAAGGACTAAATGCACTTAATTAAATGAATAAAATGGATTAATTAATACATTAAACAACTTTTAACCTGTCCAGTCTACGGATAAAGAATTAAATGTTTTAGCGATTTTCCCAAGTCACGAATTATTAAACATTTGTGGCATTTATAAGAAAGTTAGTGAAATGATTGATAGTAATATCTTGTTTTTATCGCTAAATATTTCTATTAAATGTTTTAAATGCTCTGTCAGCAAAGACTCGCACAGACTTGAGTGCTCAAAGCGAAAGGGTTTCCGTCATTATCTTAAAAATTCCTTTCTAATTTTCACAGAGCCAGTTTACCGAGATAACCTTTGTCTATGTTTTCATTTTCTATGACAGGAGACCTAATTGCAAGGTTCTATATCATGGATCCACGGAAAGCGCCCAAGACAACTGGTGGAAATTCAGGTCAAGGTTCAGATATTATTTCCGATACCTCGCCTAGAAGCATAAACATTGTCAAAACATGGACACATGTCTCTAACATTCTGCAATTCGAGATGATAAATTGTCCAGACGATTCCAGTGATAATGAAAAAGACAACTTATCCAGCAAATACAAAATTGTCCCTCAGTCGGAGATACACAAGGCAGCAGAAAGACCGTTGATTTTTCCCTATTATGATATGATCAGATGGGTGTTGGACCATGTAGATGTCCCAACTAGGACAATATCCAATGAGAAGAAGAGGGCGATTGGGACATTCTGGCCAGAGCATCTACAAGAAATGTACAAATTATCTCCCACAACAAAATTTACTCACAACGCCGAATTCATAAAGGGCTTATAAAAGAAGGAATGTGAGCAATTCGGGAAAAACCTATCCGACCCGATCAAAGATTGGTGTTCGCATCCTGCGAAATTCAGAGCCGACTCTAATGGAATTTATTCAATCTTATCGTTGGAGCCCCAATTCATGTATATTGCGATGATGTTCTGTAGACTGTATGGGAAGGAGGACACCGCTCACTTTTTTCTCCCATGGGTACCGCTCATTCACACAGTAGCTGAGGGATTCTCTTTCGACTGGGCCAAATTGTTGTCAGACAGTCTGGTCAGCCGAATTGCATAATATCGAGCACAAATGGTGAGTGGGAAAGCATCTTCATTCTTTATGTCTGCTTACATTATGGATGTTATTTTCTTCATGACACCTTTCCCATTAATGAGCTGGAGCTGGACTCCAACCAATGAAGAGCATATTAATGTGTACCACTCGAAACTCTGGGAAGATAAAGCCAAAGAATTCATCTATGAGATTTTCAACTGGGTAATGGTACCAATGCATGCCACTATTTTCGGCCATCCGCCTCCCAGGATTTTAGATAAAATCATGGACAACCTAAGCAGTGTAGTAGAATGGTATATAGAAGCATAGTTTTCATACATCAAGGTTTTTGGCAGCTTTGTTCCCCCATATGCTCTGTCGTTGTTCTCGCCAGATAAGCTAGTATGTCGCGAGATCGCCAGGCAAACTGTTCTCAGTGGGATAAGCAAATATCTCAAAGGAGTTCACAAGAAGGTAAGGCCACCCTTCCCCATTCACATTGGTACATATTATTTATTAGATATCGACCATGCCAAAGCAGAGCCCAGTGCCCTGGAGGAAATGAAATTAGTAGACATCGAGTTTAAGAAAAACGACCCTAATAGGGTTGTGAGTAATCACATGGTGAGTTGTGGTCTAAAACGATTCGAGCATGAAGACTCACCTCAAGATGAAATTTTTCGAGGAGTGAGGTCCTACTCAGAAGTCTTAAGTCGGAATCAAGCTTTACTGCCTGGAGATATGGCCGAATTCTATAAATTCGAGGAGCACTGGAGAAGTTGACTCCCCAAAGTCTTACCAGGCAAAACCTCAACACCTCCGGGTACACAACAAGAAGAGGCCAAAGGTTCAATGGACGCAAGCCCTGGCAAACAAGAGACTCGGGCAAAGACCAAGGAAACTGGGACCTCGAATCAGGAAGTCGAGATCCCCAATGAAGAAGAAGGAAACCTAGAGGCAGTTACACCGGGTAAACAGGTTGAAGGTCAAGCAGATATATCCTTGAAATGGGTAGGTGACATACCGTCGCTTACATCAAATGAGTCGGACACAGATGCTACCATGAAACAATCATTCCAAGAAATCGGCAGTCCCATTCAATCCATCACACCCTTACAATTCACAAAGGGGAACACCGATGCATAGATAATATTCAAAGAGGATCTGACACCTATCTCTGTGGAAGAATTGCCTCCTAGCGATTTCTTTTTTAGCAAGAAGAGGAAGGTCGTGGTGCAGGAGCTAAAAAATACAAAATATTAACGGATGGAGAAGCCTTGGAAGAGGAAGAATTCGCCGATGAGATAATAGGAACATTGGGGGCATATGAAACAACCAACCAATATTCAGTTGGAACCTTGAAGGGACGGTTGAAACAATAGAACCTGATAATTATCAAATTGCAAACTCAACTAGCAGTCGTAGAAACGAATTCCAGGAATGAGGCAAACAAGGATTTCGAGCAAGCCGGAGCAACTAATCAGCAAGAAATCGAACAACTGAAATCCGATATTGAGAAAATGCATTAGTCGACACAAATAATCTAGGCACGGGTAAGTCAACAAGAGGAGTTAATAAAACAACTGCAATATAAATTGAATTTTACTGAAAACCAGGTCATAGACATAAAGGTTTTCCAATCCCAAGCCACAAAAATATGAAAGAAGGTAGAAGTAGCTCAATAAAATCTACTTGCCAAAGTAGAAACCATCCAAAACCATTTTCAAACAACAGATCAAGCACTAAAGGATATCTCTCTGAGAGAAAGAGAAGTTGGGCGGCCCAGGTTGCTTTCCAAGAGGCTATTATAGCAACAGCGAAAGAAGATATGGTCATTAGTTCCAGGTTGTCCATTCTAGAGAAAACCAGAGGTAACATCTTACTCAAGGTGTGGGAACATAATATATCTGAGAAAAGAAAAATGGATAAAGAGATGAGAGACATTGGTGAAGAAACTTTTGGCTTGATAAATAAATAAAAAATAGATCTCAATAAGGAAAGTAGTTCTGGAACGTTGGGCAAAATCGACATAGCCAAGCATCTGCTAGATATCAAGAAAAGTGTGGAAAGAGAACAAGTTGAATTATCCTAGATAAATCAGGTCGATATTGTCCAAGTGGATAAATGGTTAATAAAACCAAACTTACAATTATTGTCTATTGTCACATAAGACAGACAAGTAGGAAAGAGATTGCCACAGTTGGCAAAGAATTGTTACACCTTCGAGGCGAACAACCAAACAAAACCTTCCAAGTTGATAGCCCAATTGATAGAAAGGTATGTCAGTTGTATTGAGCAGAGGAGAGCGAAGACTTCAGGAGGTGAATAATAGCAGGTGCTTATTTCTTTCTATTTTTGGAGCTAGAGAACAAAGAGAAGGAAACACCCTGCCTAGAGGAAGACAATAGACAAGGAAATGAAACGCTTCATTTTTCATTTGTAACCGAAACTTTTTAGAATGATTAGAATTCGAAGCGTTTTAATTTTTGTATAAATATACATCTTGAAGATGAAACACGAGGTTGTTTCTTCTTTGGTCGATTGTAATAGAGAGATTTATTTTTTCGCCCGAACTAATACAAGTCAAATCGCAAGACTCCAGATTCTGTCAAGACTGAGTTATGTGTTTCCCCTGTTATCTCACATTTAGAATCATTTCCTTTATATATATTTGATGAATGTTTAGTTGCATTTTAGTACAACCTCTACTACGATGATTGATTATTTTAGTCATCTAATCATTTACAGCTTTTCCTCTGTATTGGCTATCATCAGGTACAAGACATGTGAATCACTTAGATTTCTATGTCTCATGCTTCATTAAATTTTTTATTGTCTAATTTCTTCTTCTGTCACAAAGTAAGATTCTTCCTTGATTGATGCCTCACATTGTTCAAAAGCTTCATGTTTTCTTTCGTTTCAGGCATGTGTTTTCATATTTAACTCAAATATGGGAAAAGTCCTTTGATTTTGTTATGTTATTAATTCGAAATTGGGGGAATTTTGTCTCATATAATCTAAAATAGAAATAGCAACTTAAAAATAAACAAATCCCTTAAAAACCTTGTTCCTCCAAGATTGTGCATGTTACAAGACAACCCCATATTTGACTTGGTCTCACAGATCAAACCAATATCGCTTTAAACCTCTTCGATGCCATCTTGAAAATTGTCACCACTCGGGTTGAACTCGAACATTCATGGGAAGCCATTGAACAGGACATAAGTATTCAAGAACAGCTAGAATATAGACGAAGGCAACTCAGAAATAAGCCATAGCTTCTTTTCCTGAGATTGTTTTGTTTCTTTTCTATCATTTACTATTTACTTTATAGCCTATACTCTTTACTTTATAGCCTTAAGTATAGACTCTGGAACAACAGGAAGAAGCATGTATGACAATAGTATATGTTCAAAACTGTAGTCCTCATCAGATCCTAAAGAACATTACAACAGAAGAAGCATTCATCAAAGTGAAGCCTGAGATCGAACACTTCAGAATATTTGGATGTCCAGTGTACCTTCATGTACCCAAAGAAAAAAGATCCAAACTATAACCTTCAGGAAGAAATGGTACATTTGTAGGATACAGCGAATCCTCAAAATCATATCGAATCTACATCCCAGGTCGGAGACAAATTGAAGCAGAGATGTTACTTTTGAAGAAAAGTAGCCTTCTAGAAATCCAGATAAGCTCAGATGGAAATTGATAGTGAAACAATAAGACAACTATTATTCCAGATGAGCCAACAGCTCAAGTTGACCTAGTTGCTCCAGTACATTCAGTTTCCCCAAGCAACATACCCGGAGACATCACAGTTGGACATAAAAGGCCTACTTGGGCTCGAAAAACTTTAGAAGAAGCAGTAGGGCATAAATCCCCATAAGAATCAACTAGAGAAATCAAGAGCCCTAAGAGATTCGCAAGCTACCTTTCAACCATGATCCACATTATTGATTCAGATCCAACTTGTCATGAAGATGCTTCAGGAGAACACGTATGGCAAGATTCTGTGACTGAAGAATATCAATCTATACTAAAAAATGATGTATGGGATATTGTTCCAAGAACAGAGGGAAAGTCCATAATGACTTCCAAATGGATTTACAAAATTAAACATGTTGTTGATGGAAGCATTGAAAAATACAAAGCAAGATTCATGGCTAGAGAGTTTTCACAAATAGAGGGAGTTGACTATGACGAGACTTTTGCACAGGTATCCAGATATACCTCCATCTAATCTATCATTGCACTAGCTGCTTCCATGGGTTGGAAGCTACATCAGATGGATGTAAAGACAACTTTTCTCAATGGTGAAATTGAAAAAGAAGTTTATATTGAGCAGCCAGAAGGTTTCGTTATACACAACAAAAAATCACATGTATGTAGGTTGAAGAAGGCCCTATATGGCCTAAAACAAGCACCACGTGATTGGTATGAGAAAATGGATGGATTTTTGATGAGTTTGGGCTTCAAAAAAAGTGCAGCTGACCCAAACTTATATTATCACATTGATGGAAATGAGTGTCTGATTTTGTTCTTATATGTGGATGATATTATCATCACCAGTTCAGAGAGACTCATTGTTGAATGCAAACAAGCATTAACTGCCAAATTTGAAATGAAGGATTTGGGACCAATGAATTATTTCTTGGGACTAGAAGTATGGCAGAGATCAGATGAGATTTTCCTAATTCAAGGAAAATATACCATGGAGATACTAAAAAAGTTCAAAATGACAAATTGTAAATCCATGCCTACTGCAATGGTAATGGATTTAAAGAAGATGAGTGAAATTGATTCAAGAGACGTAGATCCACATTTGTATCAACAACTTATTGGATCTTTGATGTATCTGGTTAACACTAGACCACACATTTTCTATGCAGTGAATGTGCTTAGCCAATTTATGAGTCAACCAAAACATACACACTGGCTAGCTACAAAACACGTATTGAGATACTTACAAGGTACAATTGGTTATGGCCTGAGATATGCAGCTAATGTGGACCTAAGATTGGAAGGATATGTCGATGCAGACTAGGCAGGAAGTGCAGAAGACATAAAAACAACTCGGTTTGTTGATTCACCTTCGGATCGGCCATGGTTTTCTGGTGTAGCAGGAAAAAAATATTTGTAGTTTTAAGTACAGCAGAGCCAGAGTACATTGCAGTAAGTGTGGTAGTTCATGAATCAGTATGGATTCACAAAATCTTGACAGACTTGTTTGATCATGAGATGGATCTAACTACAATTCATTGTGACAACCATAGTTGTGTGAAGCTCTCCAAGAGCCCAGTGTTTCATGATAAATCAAAACACATTGAAATCAAGTATCACTACATCAGAGACATGGTGCAGAGAAAGACAGTACATGTGTAGTATCTTTCTACTCATGAACAGATTGCAGATATATTCACCAAACCACTTTCCAAGACAAAGTTCGAGTATTTCTGTGAGAGACTTGGCCTGATGGAAAATGCCTCCCTATCTGAGAGGGAGTGTTGATGATTTTTGCTATGTGATAGATTCTCTAGATTACAAACCTATGAGGTATGGATCATTGCAACTATGTAAGTCTTTATCTTAGCTTACAAACCTGAGAGAAATCCCCTAAGAAGGGTATGTGGTTCTTTCCTGAGACAGAGCTAGGAACGTAGAGATGACCTCCTCCATTCAGAGAGTTGAGAATAACTCTAGATGATTATCCAGTGGGAAAGGTGATCTGTTGAGTTAGACGTGCATGTGGTTGAGCACAAGGTGAACGTGTGAAATCCCAAAGTGATGGGTGCATCATCATGTGAATAGAAATGAATATGATGTATTAGCCTCCTTTGAGCAGTAGAGTTGACGAGAAGACTCCAGATGATTCTCCTGTGTGAGGTAGTGGGAAAGAAGATCTGTAGAGTGGACGTGCATGTGGACGAGCATAGGTGAATGTGTGAAGATCTGGTTCTTCTATGTAATGTAGTGAATCAGATCTATGGCATCCCTATGGATGTGCCCCTAGTGGATGAACACTAGTGGGTGTATCAGATCCTTTGCTATATATTGTTCAAGAGTCATACCTGCATGTAACCCTAATTTTCATGTAAATGGTACAGGTCGGCCCTACCTTAATGTGATTAATAATAAATGTAAAAGCCAATTAATCTGGATAATATCAATTATAATAATAATAATAATTATAAAGTGACTTAGAGAAGTCGGACCTATTGAGCCAATAGACACTTCAGTTGATAGGACAAGTCTAATATAAGTAAGGGAAGATTCCCCATTGTGGAATCATATCATTCAAGCAAGTTTGGAAGTTTCATCAAGTACATTTACTTGGGAGAAGTGAACACCTCTGTTGGGCACTAGTATTCTAGGGTTTAAGCACCCTCTTTTGTGCTAGGTCTTTCTTGGTGGTGAAGGTCTTTTTCCTGAAGAATATAACAAAGGATTTGGTTGGGTTTTCTTCTCTTGTTGAGAAGGGTTTCCCAGAATACTTCTTGTGTTCTTGTGCATGGTGTTTCTTCTTGTGATCTTGATTGCTTCAAC
Source organism: Picea engelmannii (assembly GCA_009831015.1). Lineage (NCBI taxonomy): Eukaryota > Viridiplantae > Streptophyta > Pinopsida > Pinales > Pinaceae > Picea > Picea engelmannii. Next base: position 77,335 of record ML817031.1, on the reverse strand, counting down.
ATTCTTGTTTATGGTTAAGACAAATGCAAATTGAAATTAACTACATGCTTAACCTATCATATTGAAAAATCAATAAGGATCCCCTTTGGGACTTTGGGACTTCAGGAGTCCTCCACACTCTTTCCACAACTCTCTCGATACTCCTGGATAGACAGACATCCAGACTACCCTTGATCTGTGAACACATGTCCCTCATTTTTCGACGGTCTAGATTGATTTCGGACTCTCGAACTTTGGGAGATTTACTCTCTCCGCGACAAATGCACAAAATTGGCCAAACTTGTGAAGTTTGAAGGACTTCAAGAGTTAAAACTCATGCTTCTTACCTAGATCCAATGGTTGTTTATCCTTGCATCTAGATCTGACAGCTGGGTCTATTCTCCCTTCTTTGTGCACTCCTCCTCTTGTCTAGACTTAGATCTGATGGTCCAGATCTGTTTCTGCCATCAATATGACGGTTATTGTAGCTCCCTCCTGTTGTGTAACTCTGCTTCCTTTGAAAGGAGGATTTCTCGATATTTTAAAAGGATTGCTTTTGACTACGTTCACTGTAACACTTTCCCTCCTGATCTTTTATGAATTCCTTGGAGTTTCAAAGAGACTTGGCCCTTTGTTCCTTCAAAAAATCCTTCTTCCCTCCTGGAAGTAGGATGCTCTTTCTCCTGAGCTTTCTCACTTGGAATATTTGACCTCTAGCACACTTCTTGCACTCATCCTCCCCTGACAAATTTTTCTTTGAAGCAATTTCCTATGCACTCTCTATGCTCCTTCCTCAATATAAACCTTAAAAGGTTCCCGACCTCTGCACACCTTGCAGGGACTATGTGCACACTGGTACTATCTCTCATAAGATCGTAATTTCTCTAACTTCAAAGGTTCTTGGCCCCTTTCTCCTCCAAATGGTTTCTTATACCCTCCTAGAAACCATGCTCTTCCTCCAGAGCTTTCCAACACTTCAGCAGTGTGTTGGCTTTGTGCACTCCTTGCTCTCAACTCTCCTTGAGTCTTGAACTTTAAAGACTCACATGCTCACTCCTTGTACTAGATCTCAAAGTGTTTAGTAACTCTAATGTGCACTCCTTGCACTATTCCTTCTGACCTTGAGAATGATTCTGGTGTGCCCACCTGACACGCTCCTCACAGAAATCCTGAACAAGTTCTTGTGCACTCCTTGAGCTAGAATTTCAGCATTCTCTAACAACTCTAAGGTGCACTCCTTGCTTAGTTGTAAGAACCCATAAACACCCAGAAACTACAAAGATAGAGGACTCTATCTATTCCTGCAAATAAAACATACTTTATCTAACAACATTCATAAACATACACAGTAAACATTCAAACGCATTGAGAGAACTCATAAAACATACACACAGAAACTCATATGCAACAAAATCTACTTTTGTATTAATGGTGAATGGATTTTTTATAATGTGTATAGGACTGGACTGCAACAGAGTCTGAGCTCCTCTCAACTACTATCCAAAACAACTCTCTACAACTCTCTTCAGCAACTTATCAACAGTAACTACAATAAACTGCAACATCCTCTTTTGGGCAAAAATTAATTACATTTATACACGAGGGGCTTCTCGAGCCTTCCCTCCAAATCATCCTAGTGCTTTCATTTCACAATTAAAGAAACCTACCACTAAGTTTATTACATTAAATGGGTAATTACAATCCAGATATGAGTTGAAGCTCGAAATATATACAAATACAACCCATTAAAGGTGACTTTACACTCAACCCATACAAATATAGTGGCTTGGCTTTCCTTGAGCCTTACAAACTTTAATTGTATTAAATTACATTAACTTTTGAGATTTGAACTCAAAATTGAGAAAGATGGTGCTTCTCTCTCCTTGAAATTCGCTTCCTTCTAGTGCATTGTTCCGCTGGCTACAGATGCATTGACATGTTGTTGAGTTGGAGCGATGCTCCTATATCATACTCCCATGCTGACAAAAAAATCATGAGCTCCTGCTCATGGCTCTTCTACTGCTATGGTTGAGATCCTCCTCAGTCCCAAAATTCATTTTGGTGTTGTCCACCTGCTTCATTGCTTTGTTGTTGTTGTTGTTGTTGTCCTGATGTTGTTGCAGACTCTCCTCTAGTCATCCTCCAATTGTTGTTGAATGTCTTCTTTGTTGATTCCAGCATCAACCTTCTCATATCCTCTATCTCCATGTCCAGGTGGTCTATTGGTTGGCTTCTCTCTTGCAGTCTACCCTGCTTCATTTCCTCTCCTTCACATAGATAAAAGGAAAGATCATTCTGACACCCCATGCTAACTTCATCTCCTGTGGATTGGCTTACCACTCTTCTGTAGACTTCGATTCTATAGCAATACTACTGAGTTTTTGCTCATCCATCTCCCCTAAAACTTTTTCTTCTTCCAGTTCCTCTACTCTCCTATTATCCCCTTGTGTTGGTCTAATTTCAACATTTTCCAGCTGCTCCTCATGCTGTATTTTTTCTCCCCTTCTCATGACCGCATCCTCCTGGTAGTCTTCTTTCATCTCTAGATTTCTTAACCAATCCTCCAGCATATTCAATTGTTTCTCCCACTGAGTGACCATTTTATCTGAATCCTCCTCTTCTTTCATCTCTCAGGTAGATGTCAATGTCTACTTCTCCTTTTCCATGACAGTCTCTAATGGTTTTCTTTCTTCTTCTACACCTGCACTAGCCTCTGTTGGGTTACTTGGAAGAAATATATTGATTCCTCCAATGATCTGAACACACCTTTGATCTTCCTCCTCGAGAGTTGAAGTATTTAACTTCTCATCATATTCATTCACATGGTCTGCCACCCCACGTGAATCTTCATGTTGATGAGGCTTCTCTCCTACCTCTTCCTCATCTCCTTCTGTCAGCACTCCTTGTTGATTCGAACTCTTCTCTGAGTTCTCAAGACTATCAGATAGTCTCACTTCCTCTTTATTCTATGTCATCACTCCTTGTTGATCTGAAACCTTTCCTAAGTTCCTACGAATTTCAGACAGATGCATCTCGTCCTTACCCATCTGGAAACCTGAATTTTCTTTTCTACCCTTTTGGCAGCATGCAAGATCTTCAAACGATATCTTCTCATTTCCCTCTTGGAAATCTGTGAGATCTTCAATGGATCCCTCTTCCTCATCATTGAGGTTTTCTCCACTTTCTGGTTCACAGACGTAAACCATTTTCTCCTATGTGTCGCTAAGGATTTTAACTTGCCTCAACCACCTCCTCAACACCTATTTTTGCCTCATGGAAATCAATTGTTGGATAGGCCATTTCACCTTTTTCTTCATGGGCCATTCATACCTCCAACTTCCTTGTGCTTCTTGTTGCATCCTCAACATCAAACTATTGAGCATTTCTTAGGTCTCCTTGAGTTCTTTATCCATCTCTTCTTAGCTCATTTGTTTGTGGTCTCCTTTCAGACCTTGTTTTGGCCTTCAATAACCATTTTCTCTTTACCCTGTCCTCTTGGAAAGTATGTTCTTGTTGCACACTGGCGAACAGTTCTTCAAGCACAGAGCATCATCACTTTGTCTTTCCTTCCTTTTCATGTTGTCTTAAGACAAAAATCCACTATGATACCACTTGACGCAAACCCCCACCACCTTGTGGGGCTCATGAGACCTCCTAGTCTAGGATTGTTCAAACTAAGGAGCTGAATTAGCTCTCGATCTCTCACTGAACCCTCAAAACTATGTGCCACAAGCCTTCTTCTCTTTCCCTACGTGAAAAATCACATTCGTGAGGGTCCTAATAATCCAATGGAGTCTTTCATGTGACCTTAGACCAAGTCAGTGGGATAATACCCTTGAATGGCGGGAACTACGGTACTTTAGAACTCTAGGATTTCAGAGTTTCAATAATAACGCACGACGTTCCTCCCAAACTTCGAACAAGAAAACAGTCAAACTATGGTGGAGATCAACGACTCTTAACGTGTGTTGAGAGATACGAATCATAGGTATTTCGAAACTCGGCACTCTGGGAGTTTTACCCCCTCCAACATGAAACACCCCCAAACTCATGAAATCTGAACTAACGAATCGGATGGTCAATGCTCACCTCAGATCAACAGTTTATCTTTACTTCACACTCTGGGATTTGGAGCCTTCCACAACACAATACCTCAAATCCTCTAGAGTGTCGAACTGGAAAACTTTCAAAGGGTGTGATCAACGGTCCACCTATCCTTGTAAATAGATGATCGAGATCTACTCCAGCCTTCAGGAGTTCTCAACCCAAACATACTTACACCTATGTTCCTCCAGAGTACCAAATCTTTGAACTCCAAGATCTGTTGATACGTGGTTCTTTGCGCCAATGGATAGGATCCATTCTGTGCTTTGGAACTTTGGGAGTTCCACACACTTTTGCAACCACACTTCGACTCTACCGAATAATGGAACTTCCAATATCTGTTGGATCTGTGGGAACGTGTCCTCACAAATTGATGGTCCAGATTCACTCCAGATCCCGGGACTTCAGGAAAGTCGTCTCCTCCATGACATACATCCAAATTCCTCTAGAGTTCCAAGTATCCAAACTCACGACTTGTCACCAAGTGGCCCTGACGCCAATGGTCAGGATCCCCTTTGAGACTTCGGGACTTCATGAGTCCTCCACACTTTTTCCACAACTCTCCCAAAAATCTTGGATAGCTAGAATTTTAGACTGCCCTTGATCTGCGAAAACGTGTCCCTTGTTTGTCGATGGTCCAGATTTATTTTGACTCTGGGACTTTGGGAGATTTTCTCTCTCCGCGACAAATGCACGAAACTAGTTGAACTTGTGAAGTCTGGAGGAATTCAAGGGTAAAAACTCGTGCTTCTTACATGGATCCAACGGTTATTTATCCTTGTGCCTAGATCGAATAGTTGGGTTTGTTCTCCCTTCTCTACACACTCCTCCTCCTATCTGGACTTAGATCCGACGGTCCAGATCTATTTCCGCCATCAATCTTATGGTTTTTGTAGCTCCCTCCTGTTGTGAAACTTTGCTTCCTTTGAAAGGAGGATTTCTTGAGCTATTAAAAGGATTTCCTTTGAATGCATTCACTGTAACGCTTTCTCTCTTGAGATTTCTTGAATTCCTTAGAGTTTCAAAGAGACTTGGCCCTTTGTTCCTTCAACAAATTCTTTTTCCCTCCTGGCAGCAAGACACTTTTTCTCCTAAGATTTGGCACTTGGAATACTTGACCTCTGGCACACTTCTTTCACTCGTCCTTCTCTGATAGATTTTTCCTTGAAGCAATTTTCTCTGCACTCTTTTCGCTCCTTCCTAAATATGAACCTTAAAAGGTTCCTGACCTCTTCACACCTTGCAGGGACAATGTACACATTGGTACTATCTCTCCTAAGATCATAATTGCTCAGACTTTAGAGGTTCTCGACCCTTGATCCTCCAAATGGTTTCTTGTGCCCTCCTGGAAACCACTCTCTTCCTCCAGATATTTTCCAACACTTCGGCAGTGTGTTAGCTTCATGCACTCTTTGCTCTCAACTCTCCTTGAGTATTGAACTTTAAATACTCACATGTGCACTCCTTGCATTGGATCTCATAGTGTTTAGTAACTCTGATGTGCACTCATTGCACTATTCCTTCTGAGCTTGAGAATGATTCTAGTGTGCCCACCTGACACGCTCCTCACAGAACTCCTGAACGAGTTCTTGTGCACTCCTTACGCTGTATTTTTAGAGTTCTATAACAACTCTAAGGTGCACTCCTTGAACAACCGTGAAAACCCAGAAACACCCAGAAACTATAGAGATAGGGGATTCTATCTATTCTTGCAAATAAAACATAATTTCTCTAACAGATTTCATAAACATACACAGTAAACATTCAAACACATTCAGAGAACTCATAAAACATACAAACAAAAAATCATATGCAGGGAAATCTACTTTTGTATTAATGGTGAATGGTTTTTTTACAATGTGTATAGGACTGGACTGCAACAGAGTCTCAGCTCCTCTCAACTACTATCCATAACAACTCTCTACAACTCTCTTCAGCAACTTATCAACAATAACTACAATAAACTCCAACGACCTCTTTTAGGCACAAATTACATACATTTATACGTGAGGGGCTTCTCGAACCTTCCCTCCAGATCATCATAGTGCTTTCATTTCACAATTAAAGCAACCTACCACTAAGTTTATTACATTAAATGGGTAATTACAATCCAGATATGAGTAGAAGCTCAAAATCTATACAAATATAGCCCATTAAAGGTGATTTTACACTCAACATGTTTAAATCCAGTGGCTCGGATTTCCTTGAGCCTTACAAACTTTAATTATATTAAATTACATTAAATTTTGAGATTTGAACTCAAAATTGAGAAAGTTGGCACTTCTCTCTCCCTGAAATCCGCTTCCTCCTAGTGTTTTGTTGTGTTGGTTGTAGATGCATTGACGTGCTGCTAAGTTGGAGCGTGATCCTTCATCAATTATTCTCCATTATCCCCTAAACATCCTCTTCCATATTCTCAAAAAATTCCCATTTCACTCTTTGTTAATGACCCTCTTGAATTTTTTTCTGAACATTACCTTGCACTTTCTCTTAAATATTCTCCTGTAGTTTCTCAAATACCTTCTCCTGTAGATTCTCCAAAGAACTCTCCTGTAATTTCTCCAAGTGTCTTTCCAAAAGTTCCTCTAGAATAAGAAGAGTTTAAAGTAT